>JAVYIG010007317.1:0-103844 GCA_035222895.1 Strongylocentrotus droebachiensis
ATATAATATTTCAAGTAAGAGTCTTGATAGGCAATTTGTGAGTAGCCTAGGCCTACTTTTCTGAGATTAATGGGAGTCTAGTTCTTTTCATGAATTGGTAAATAATCAGTTCTAGGTTTGCTTTTTAAATATTACAAGCAGAGGTTGCATTATGGTATTGAATATGTGATACAGTATTATAAACTGTATAAAATAGATAACAAGAATAGGCCTACATACAGACATTTATCAAAAATAAAATACTTGTGTATTGCACTTAAATTATTTCTATGATCTATGCTCACTTAACTGCATAAGGAAGAAAAGGAAGAAAGAAAAATGGGATTAGAAAGAAGAATAACAAAGTTAAAAAGTAAAATATATATAAATAATAAATGAATTGAAGAAATAAAGAATACGGAATAGATACCAAGGAAGAAAGAAATAAATTGCAAGAAAATTGAAATGAAAAGAAGACAAACGAAAAAGGGAAAGGAGCAAGATAATATTGATACCATATCTTCAATCTTGTTTTCTTTTATCTTGCCTCTTGTTTTTGTTTAGGCCTAGCTACCATTTTTTCCTTTCCTTTCTCTTTTTCTCTTAAAAGTTCTCTTTGGTTTCTTTCTAAAATAATGAGGGAAGGGGGGGGGGTGGGGGTGGGGGGTGACTCGATGATAATTCATCATTTGAAGGTTTACAATGTGAAGTCCATGAGTTATATGCACCCACTGAAGAAAATCCATGTACAGGGTTGCTGCATGAACCCCAGCACCCACAGATCCCACGCATGATGAGACAAACTCGAGAGAAAACTACACATTCTTTCACATACATTGAAGAAAAAAAGAAGAAAAAAAAAAATCCAAGATCGGTTGAACTCTTTTTGACCCCCTCCCCAGGACGTCGATCAATTACATGTATGTGCCCCCCCCCCCCCCCCAAAAAAAAAAACTCTGGCTACGGCCCTGGCGATAATTACCCACTATTCAAATCTGGACAGGTGCCCCTTTTTCTTCAACAAATGCCCCTTTAACTTCATAATAAGTGCCACTGTTCCATTTTCATAAGTGCCCCTTGTGATATCTGATAAAAGCCCTTTCATTTTTTTTTACTTTGACACGCGTCCCCTTAAACTTTCTAACAAGTGCCCTTTTACCTTTTGATATGTGCCCCTTTCCCTGTTTAATAGGAGCCCCAACCCCAACCCTTTCTCATAAATGCCCCTTTGACACATGCCCCCTTTTCCTTTTTTTATAATTCCCCTTTTCTCTCTTTCTCTGTCTTTCGAAAACTATCTTCTGCAAGGTTTGTTCTCTTGACTGAGCAACCTGTTGCAATTCCTTTCTGTCTCACTTTCAGTCGTACTTGTTGCCACTCATTTGCATTCACTCGTTATCAACTACCATCAACCATTCCATATTCACTCCATTACTGTCCACATTTCAATTTCATTCTCTTCACTCTCCCTTTTTGCAGCCTTTCCAGGAGCTTTACTAGAAGTAGAACATTTTTAATGTAGAGGCCAGAGAAACCGGAAAGTATGTTAATCATTTTATTCAAATATCTAACTTGAAAAAAAGGAAAGTGAAACATTGTTTAATTACAATATATTGACATAATTTTGTTAAAGAAAAAAAAATTGAATTTAACACTGGAAATTTGTAATTGGTTTGCCAGCCCCCCCCCCAAAAAAAAAAAAAAAAACACACTCAAAACACAACAGTGGTACCAGGGTTTTTGTTAGGAGGCCCATGTACTATATAATTTTTATTATTAAGAATAGTTTTCTCTTTTTTATTAATTTGACATTGGCATACCGTAAATTTCACCAGGAACCCCCCCCCCCCTCCCGACACTGCCATTACTTCTACCAACAGTAATGCTATAATTCAAAATTTCACTTTCTAAATCCTTCTAATATAAACATATAATCATATTTGTACAGAGGATAAGATAAGAGGATAGCAAGCCCCCCCCCCCCCCCCCACTCCCTGTTTTCTTTAGTTGGGAAGCATCGAAACATGATTCTATGAAAGCTACCAGTTTGGATACGAAAGGCAATGAGGATTAGCAGTTTCCATATTTAATGCATTTAGAGTGTTGTCTTCCAAACCTTCTTACATACAATACTTGAAGTAGCAATAATTTCATAATCTACAAAACGTCCATAGAGGTAAATGAATTTTAACATGTATAATTATAATCAAAATATCATTGATTAATTCAATCTTTGATATAGACTGATAGACCTTTATCAATCAAATTTGAAGGAGAATCTTTCTGCCCAGTCCTCAGTTTCATCCTATAAGATGGTAGTTGACATTGTTAGAATTTTAATGTTTATTCGTTGAGGATTAGTTATCTTTAATTATTTGAAAGTCGACAAGATGATAAACTTCATTAGCTTTATTGAATGTAGTATTCTACAAACATATAATACAAATAACAAATAAATATCATGTAAATATTCCAGTTTAAACCCATCTCTATTGTCCTCTTTCATTATATGAGGGTGGCATCTTTAAGACGTAGTCTCGTGTAGATATCTTCTGCATCCATCACTAAAGTTGTAGCCTAGTTTTCAGAAAAAAATATAACCCAAGTCTGTTGAATGGAAAAATGAAATAAGATATAAGAAAATCAACAATGACTAATAACATACACCCTGATACCTGCTCAGAAAAAGGAAGGACTGAAATTCACTTGGGGTTCTAGTGGGCAAACCTAAACTATTTTTTGTACAAGACTAGTTTAAATACTGACCGCATCTTAAATTATTACTGATGATCCCATTAAGACGATAGGCCTGCCGGAGCTCGGATCAGACAAGGTATGAAATAAGTAATACAATGTAATACAACTCGTGCTCATACCGGTAATTGAATAATACTCGGTTAAGTATGGGACATAAAATGACCAAACAACTTTGACCAGAGAATGTACTGGAAATAATGCTACTGAAACATACGTAATGTAGACTTATATTTCATCTATATTGACATTTAATTTTTAATCTAAATTACAATTGTGATATTAAGTCAATTATTCTTTTACAAGTCAACTGACAATGAAAAATATCTGTTTCAGATCTATAATTTTCTCCATGACATTTGTTCCACAAAAATTTATTGGGGGTACCTTCATGTATATTAGCACACTTGCTCGTATGAAGTGTAGTAGGCCCGCATCTCTAGATATGATCCCGTCAACATCTGTTCTTTGTTCCTCTCCTGGGTTTGCAAACCAGAATGCCTTCATCATCCACTGTAGAGAGGCATCATCCTACATGAGAGAAAACAAAGTAGGTACATGTAATTCAATTAAAAACTGATACTGATGGATACATATCAACCATAATACATCCTATAAACAGACTTTTATCAATCTTATTTTGTGTTCTTCTTCATCTTCATTGCTCAAGAAGTGAAAGTACCCCTTACAAAAAAAAAATAATGAGGGGTCCTGTGTATACCCTACATGTAGTGCTTACAATGTGCATTTGATATGGCTCTTCTAAACACAGGACCTCCTGTAAATAAGGACAAATTTTCCTTTGTAAACATAGAAAGAAAAGACATCAATATTTGTATACTAGGTGCAGAACTAGAATAAAATATACCCTCCACTATATATGCTTGCAATGTCAACTTAGTTCCATTTCCTTTTGAGTGAATTAATAGGTGGTCGTTTAATATGTGTGTGCTAAATAACCTGATAACTGTACCTGCATGGGACTTTCTGCTTCATCTTGCAAATATAAGAGATGTTGTAATGTCCTCCTTCCAGCTCTTCAGTTTCAATCTTTTGGAACAAAAAGAAGAAGAAAATCAATACGACAATCAAGGCATCCCTTTCTCGTTAACAAAATAAAATAGATCTAGCATAATTCAAATTAATAGATATTTTTATGTCATGGTTGGCCTTAATTTTAATATGGTGTGGAAATCAACATTCCTATTTAATGAACCACAGTACAAAGTAAAACTAAATGGAAGATTTAACTTGTTCATCAAACAGTGGTTTCTATGGCCTATGAACACGAAGCAGTACTAAGTAGAATTAGTTTATTATAACAAGAAGAGGTGGACTACATACCATATAAGCAGAGACGGCGCTCCGAGAGGTGGGGGGGGGGGGCAGAGTGCCCTCCCATTTGGTCAAGTACCCTAAAAGTGCCCCTTTTTGCATAGGAAAAGTGCCCCTTTTTACATAGAAAAGTGCCCCTTTTACTCTGACAAGTGCCCCTATTAAGTTTTTAAAGTGCCCCTTCCCCTTTTAATAACTACCCCTTTTAACTTGGATAAGCGAACCTTATATCTTCACATGTGCTCCCTTTCATTTTTAATAAGTGCCCCTTTTTCTTATAAGTGCCCCCATTTAAAAATAGGCCCTTTCCCTTCTCATAAATGCCCCTTTTCATCTATGAAAATAGTTCCTTTTCATTCTCTTAAGTGCCCCTTTTCATCTCTTGTAAATGACCCTATTCACTTCTGAGAGATACTTGTTTTACTTTGACAAGCACCCCTTCCCCTCCTAGTCAGTACTCTTTTCATCTCTTATAAATGCCCCTTTTATTTTGACACGTCCTCCTTTTCCTTCCTATATAATGCCTTTTTTCCTTATAAGCACCTTTACCCCTTATCATAATTACCGGTACCACTTTTCGTCTTTGATAAGTGCCCCGTTTATTTAAACATGTGCCACTTTTTCTTTTTAATAAGAGCCACTTCCCCTTCTCATTACCCTTTTAACAATGATATGTACCTATCCCTTTTTCATAAATGCCCCTTTTCACTGCTTATAAATGCCCCCTATCAAAATCTGATGGGTGCCTCTTTCCGTCGACAAATGCCCATGTTCTTATCATCCCTGGTGCATGCCTCTTTGTTTAGGTGTATTAAAGAAGTGCCCCATTTTCACCTCTGATAATTAGCCTTTGTACTTTGACACATGCTTCTTTTCTTTTCTGATAAGTGTCTTAACCCTTTCGATAAGTGTCCCCTTTTCCTCTCATCATTAAACGTGTCCCTAATTTCAAGCGACTAAAAGCAATTTCCCACAAAGCTCGCTCGCCACGCTTGCCCATAGTTATAGACGTTATAATTATGTAACTTATCACAGATCTATTCAGTCTTCCGTTATGAGATTGTGCTTATATAACCCCATCAGGATTGGGTTTTCCTCTTTATAAGATGTAATTTTTCGCACTGCAAGCCAAAAACTGCAAAGTATGATACTTAAGCAATATCTTAAATGCTGTATTAAGAGAAACAAATATTGAAATCATCCCTGATAATGTAATCACAAAATAGGGGTATATGCCAATGTCAAAAAAATGGTATATTTTCCCTCTGAAGGTGCCCTTTTCTCAAGAAAGTGCCCTTTTTGTTGGTGCCCCCCCCCCCCACTTTGGAAGTTGCTCGGCCCAAAGGCTCCGCCGCCTCTGTGTATAAGTAAACATAATTGTCGACTACCCTAGGGGTCTTCTCTTATACAACGTCCAATAAAAAATAGATTTATCAAATGAACTGCACACTTTGGAGAAGAAAAAATCTTTAATATAGGTCTAGATCTAGAAAAGTTATGACAACTTGACAAGCACACTGGACACACACAACATCTGAACATTAAATAAATGAATCCTAGGTCTAATTTGTTTGTTTTTGAATATTTTTATTAATAAGTTCCAGGTTTACGTCTAAATGAAATATGGTTTGGAGCTGTTTGATTATCCATGGTCACAAACAATTTTGGTCTAAAAGTTGACACGCACCAATGATGCAACTGAGCGAACGGATAGCACTTAGTCTTAGTAATACTAGTATAGCCAACAGAGTCGACATCTACTAAAGATATAAACAAGAATTAACCCTCTTGGATTATTAAAGAAATCATACTTCATAGATTATTTTAAGGTGTAACGTTAAATCTAGATTTAAATTCAATGGATGATTGGTGAATTAGATTCACGATGACGATCAAATTTGGAATAAAACCTGATCAGAAAGTTTTATCTTGATGCAGATGAGCACCGAAATTCCCCAACGTGGGCCTGCCGGAACCCCGGGGCTCTAAAGGGTGACATGAAGGCAAACCGCAGTCAAACTACTTCACGACGATGAAAATCAAAGTGCAATTTCAAGAGAAATATTTTCCTAGCCTTTTCCCCACAAATCTGTTGAGAACAGTCTCAAAATGTAAAGAAATTACAGTAGATCACAAATTACAGCTTTTTCAAATTAATGACTAAATTCTCTTAATCTACTGATATTTCAATCAATTACTCACCCATATGCATTCTCCGTGAACTAAATCTTCTCACTTTGTGCGAGTATAGCGCGCGTCGTGCATTCCAAGTTCAAGTTCAAGTTCAAGTTCAAGTTTATTCAAACCAATCAAACACAACATTTTACAATCAATTGACACAAAAGAAATAAAAAACATGATAGGTTTGGGACCCCGGAGAAGCAGAGCTTGTGATAAGGGGCCCCTTAAAAGGTACATAAACAAAAAACAAAATAACAGTATTTAGAATAACCGATGACAAAAACATATTTACAATGATAACTAATGAGTAAATATGGGAACAGAAAAAAAGATAACACACATACACATACACACCCACCCACGCACACACACACACACACCCACATACACACATACACACATGGCTTTCCAGGATTTACTTTAACATATTTTGTAATCTCTCAAAAAAATATTCTCGACATGTATGTTTAAACATAGGTAGTGTTGGACTGGATCTGATGTTTTGTGGCAACTTATTCCATTCTTTGATACAATTAATTACAAAAGAGTTCGAAGCAGTTTGTGTTCTCGCAAACGGCTGATGGATAAGATTTCTCTGACGTGTGTTGTACGAATGGACAGTCGAATTAACAATAAACGCATCTTTTAAAAATGAATTATTTTGAGCAGATTGAGATTTGTACATGAATATCAAACAATTCATGGAGACTAATTCATCAAGAGGCAACATCTGAAGTTGCACAAATAAAGGATTACTTGGACTTCTGTAATTTGAATTTGTAATGAGCCTGATAGCTTTCTTCTGAAGGACTATTAACTTGTTTATATGGCTCCTATACGTATTTCCCCATGCAACATTACAATAAGTTAAGTGAGGCATAATGATAGCATTATAAAGAGTTACTAAAGTTTGCTCTGGTAAAAAAAAGCGTAACTTAAAATATGAATATTTAAGAGAATCGAGACTTTCCCCGACCCTGCCTAATGAATATTCATGATAAAACAGGTACGAAAAAATAAGACGCGACCGGCTTGGGGGCGACCCATAGAGATATATAACAGTTACTAACACATTAAGTATATATCTCTATGGGGCGACCTGACCAGACACCATTGAGGATGGCATAGAGAAACTTAGCTGTATGGGCAGGCGCTCGCGCGCTCGCACGCACAGCTCATGAATAATATGATTGGGTCCTAGATAATTCGACGATGATAATTCGCCTGCCCCAAAAAAGTACTTGCGAGTCGAATGTGAATCAACACGCGCATACAAAAAGCCTGTACACCAATATAGATTTTTGTGATCAATAAAAGAAGAAAAACATCAATTAAAACAAAATGAATAATGAACAATGAATATTATGACACTATAATATACGAAATTTGAGAAGAAAATTGTCTCGAGCTTTCCAGGATTGGGGTCCGAAGTCTACCGAAATGTTGTCATACGCGATGCATAGATGCTACATATTGCGAAACATGGCTCTTTCTCCTTGCGCAGTTGGACGGCTACGTCATTGCTTTTCGGGGATTTTCCCTAGGATTTGTGGTGTTTCAGCACTAAAAAGACCGAGACAACCATCTAGGAACCAAGGAAACTATGTACCAGTTGATGATGTTGTATCAGGGCTCACAGAGGAGCAACAGCAGGTTAGGTTTATGAAACGCATCTCTAATATGTAGTCCCATAGGTAGACATTTGTGTACTGAATTCCGAAACTGCAAAGTTAGATCTGTTTTAATTAAGATCTAAACTTTTTTGTAAACAACAGTGACAGTTCTGATATTATCATTAATTATAATATTAGTTGTTCTAGTACTAAACTACATTGTGTGTATTATTACTAGTAGGTCTAGATCTAGGTCTAGAATCTATTATTAATTATTATTAGTTATTATTATTTTCCAATTTATTGTCGTCATCATCTTTATCATCATCATGATTGATCATCATCAATTCATCATCATTATCGTCATCAGATAATCTCTATTATCCCTGGAGCTCCCTGGAGTTAATTCAAATAGAGACAAAGGAGAGGAAGAGGATTTTCAAAGGAAATTTTGTTAGAGAGATGAAAGCAAACAAAGAAAGAGAACGTAAGAAGATGGTATTTAGATTTGAAATGTAGAATTTCAAAGCTGTCACATCTATTGAACGTTCTTCATTTAATTTCCTTTTCAATGTAGCTCCGAGAAACTGTATTCAAATTTGCCCAGCAGGAGTTGGCACCCTATGCAGCCGAAATCGATGCCAAAAATACATTTGATAACTTGAGGGTAAGTTAAGGAAAGCTTTGTTATGTACAGTAAATCATAAAAACTCTTTGATCTCTTTGATTTGTTCTATAATTGTACCGGTACCTCTTTATGTTTCTTGTTATAATGTTCTATTATCCTACACACGTTGTACTTTCTTGAGATTTCCATCCTTTGCTCAGGGGCATTGATTTCAAATGGATTTGGCACCTTATAAAAGTAATTAGTGAAATTATCTGCATTGAAATTGCATACATGTTTAGCAGATTGATATCATCAAGTAAACATATTATGTACAGTATATATGGAATTAATAGTTTCATACTGCTGATTATTATTTTCAAACTTTTCATTCACCTAGCTCAATCACATTCTTTGATACTGATAGTGACAACATTTTGTTATTTCATGATATAAAACACAACAAAATAAACAAGTTATTGGTTTAAAAAATAATGAATTTTAATTTAACATAGAAGCTTATAAATGATTAAAAAAAATTACTGTCTCTTTCTTTATCAAAATATATTTGTCCTTCTTTTTATTGGTCAGAAACCTGTTTTTAACATTTTAATAATTTTGTATTTCTTTAAAAAATCTTTTCTTGACAGTGCAAATATATGGTCTAGATCTACAACAAAGTCTTACAATCAGGTCTCTTTGTAAATGGTTAACTTGTTTTCCTTCATTTTTGCTTCTTTAAATTTGTTTGTTTTCCTTAGGAATTCTTTAAGAAGATGGGCAGTATGGGTTTCCTTGGAATCACTGCACCAGGTATGTATACACACTTCTTTTAGACAACCTGTATACGTCCGTAGATTGAGCCTCATACTCGGTCAAGACAGATTCGCTTCTTGCCACCCTTGTGTCAAAGCTGTCCTCATTCAACCTGCAAATGCATTGCTCTGCTACTGGAATAACTATCGCTCTTCTAAGGGAATTCCCCCCGGTCGAGTGTGGCAAATGTAGATTACTGTCTTGCAGCTCTTGCGAAAGGACAGTAGTGCCATTACAGTGATTCTAATATTTTTCATATAGTAGTTTTGATCAATTAATAACGATAGGATACTCGGTTCTACATATTTATCATTGCTTTATGCATTTAAAAAGTGCTGTCTGTTATTACCCCAGCTGTAGCTGAGTTCTTCTGTATAATGTGTCCACTAATACCTCACCTGGGTGAAGTGAGGCCCCCCAAATCAATGTCTTGCCAAAGGATGGTAATGCCATGGCAGGTATGCAAATAATCATGTTTTAAAATAATTATAATAGTAATAATGGCTTTTTATATAGCGCATATGTCCACCACGTCGTGACGCTCCTGCCTCTGCCAGATTATTACACTGGCTTTAGCAAGGTGGCCATTACGGTGCTCTAGCCTTTGAAGGAATTAATTCCTGCCAGGTACCCATTTGCATCACCTGGGTTGAGTGTGGCAAATGTAGATCAATGTCTTGCCAAAAGACATTTTAAATTTTTTTTTATTGTTCTTTTTTTTTTGCAGAGGAGTATGGAGGATTGGGAGGAAGTTACACTGACCATGTGATCATCATGGAGGAATTATCGAGAGCGTCCGGGGGAATAGGTCTCAGTTACGGAGCCCATTCCAACCTCTGTGTCAATCAGCTTGTAAGGAATGGGAACGAGGACCAGAAGGCAAAATATCTGCCCAAGGTGAGTTTACTAAGAAAAAAAGTTCTACTTACAATTCTGATAGTGAGGTGTGAATTTTAACATATTAAAGCCAGTCTGCACTAGTTTGGCCAGGTTGGGGGGGGGGGAGGGTTAGACCTCCCTGCAAGGTCACTGACAGATGGTTATCTCATCAAATCAGCTCTCAATTAAGAAAAAGGGGACCATGGGGGACCATTAGAGAAAAGTGGTCACCGATTCGGCATTGTTTGATATGTAGAGGGCGCAAGTAGCTATAAGAAGTGCAGTGGGGCTTTAAAGGAGATGTCATGTAATCGTCTAATTCTTGTTTTGAATATTTGTCTCATGATGTACATGTAGCTTATCAGTGGAGAGTACATTGGAGCCCTAGCAATGAGTGAATCTGGTAGTGGATCTGATGTTGTTTCAATGAAGCTCAAGGCAGAACGAAAAGGTAAATCATTCATTTTAAACTTCTGCAAGTGCTTGTAGAACTTAAAAAGAGTAGATTGTTGAACAAATTGCAAATAACATTTCTTTTGTAAACTATTTGGGAAACACATTTTGTCAGTGCATCACATCACGAATGGTAAAATTGCCAAAGCTAGTATACAAATATTGACTGCTTTGAAGAACATGGTTAAAACTATTGCCCAAGGTGATATTGAAACTGTACTGTGCCCCGAGGGGATGTCGAGGGGCCTCGTGCAGCCTCGAGATCACAGAGGAGCTACTGACAGTAAAGTTTTAATTGTGACATAAAAAATAGGCACTAAAATTTTGTTTTGTATACCGAATCCCCCTTGTAAATTTTCAGAAAGAGATATCCTAACAACACATGCCAGGCAAAGTGTACCGTAATTAACGTTGTATAAACCGCCCTCGTGTATTAACCACACCCCTCTTTTTCGCCCGCAGGAAGAAAAAAAACTCTGTTAAAATCGTTATTGTTACCGGCTTTTATGACAAAAAGTGAACCAAGGGAATGAAAGAAATGAATGAACAAAATTAATGCCAGTATCACCGGCGCTTGAAAAAATAAAAGAGAGACAGATCGGGGGAGGGAGAGAAGCGAAAACATTAATTACTTCATTTCTCACTGTGCATAAATTCACTTGCAACCATTGCATCGTTAACTTAAACGCACAAGTAGAACAATGCGTGGTCAATCAGCTTTCCATGTATGTTAACACCTTTCAAATTTCTGTGACCATGGTAGATGACCACTATTTGTTGAATGGCAGCAAATTCTGGATTACCAATGGACCTGATGCAGATGTACTGGTAGTCTACGCCAAAACAGACCTTGGTGTAGAACCAAGCCATGGCATCACAACGTTCCTGATTGAAAAGGTATTACACTAGATTTGTAGTTATTTATTGACCTGTTTATCTAGTAATAGTAGTAGCAGCAGCAGCAGCAGCATTTATTTGAATTTCATGCTCCTTTTCTTTTCTCTTTCTCTATCTTCTTCTTCCAATTCTTCTCCTTTTTTTCTCATCTGTGTACTGTAAGTCCTCTGTTTTCTGTCCTTCATTAGATTTGATCTTTCAATGTTTTCTATTTTTCACTCTTCCATCTCCTTTCTCATCTTTGTTTTGATCTACAGTGTTTCACTTTCTACAATAACTTGTAACTCCTCTATGTAAAGTAAATGATACCTTTGACAACAGAAAATCCTCATCATGGCAAAGTTTGATTGTAAACCTGTACATCTGATCTACTCGGTATTTTTTTTTTTTCTCTCTCTTTCTTTCAGGACCATTCCTCTCAAGATTTTGCTTTTCATTTTGGTCCTTTCCATATTTCATACTGTACTTTGTTCTTCTGTTTGTATGTTTAAATGGTTAAGGTTCAATAATCTAATTTTTTATTATCTTCATTAGGGCATGGATGGATTCAGCACCGCACCGAAGCTCGACAAGCTGGGTATGAGAGGGTCAAACACATGTGAACTGGTCTTTGAAGATTGTAAAGTTCCGGGTAAGTGATAGTTTTAATGGTGTCTTTCACATATGAACTGGGACCCATTTCACAAAACTTGTCATCAGTGACAAATGACAGTTGTTGTTATGAGCTAGTGAAATCCTTGCTTCTGATTGGATATCAGTAGATTTGTCACTGATTTTTGTCATTGAAAAAAAGGCTTTGTGAAACAGGTCCTTGGTCTTTAGAGATGGTAAAGTTCCAGGGAGGAAAAAAATGAATAGATGAAGTAGCCTTCAGAGGTTTTCAATTTCCGGATGAACAAATACGATTCCAAAGTTTCTGAAAAGGGTTTGGAGAAGGCCTTACTCATCAGAATCGGTCTTTTTAAGTTCCAGTTAAAATTTTACTTTCACAAGTGGTCTGGTCTTGACAACAAATTTTCATAGGCAATAATTTGTGACACCTAATTTTTAGTGGTTTTTTTTCTTCAATATTTTTGAGAAAAAAAGGAAGAAAAAATGCTTGTTTAAAAAAAGAATCTTTTCAGCTGACTTGAAGGGGAAACAAATTCTTCATGTACTAGTAGACCCTATATATAGCATGTACGTGTGGTAGTGGACATATTGTAATGATGCATGAGTTTGCATCATTTAAATCATGTAGCATTACACCCCATGTACAAGTACATACCTGTTTAGCAATGTATATATGTGAATGGAAAATCTTGCACGGACTGGAAGAATCAAGGGGAAGAGGAGTAGGGGTATTCTGTGGATGAGTAGCTTAAAGATGAAGTTGAGTTCTGGTCATGCTATTGCATTGTGAAAGAAACGGTGTGGAATCGACCAGAAAAGGTTGATCAAGACTTTGTGTGTATTGCAAGGTTCTGGAATCATCAAAATGATAAGAAATTTGGCCAAGTCTTGGTAAAGTTACAAACACTGTACACAGAAAGATGTATATGGGACTACACGAACATGTGGCGTAAAAATCCTACCCCCGAGTTTTACGATGTTACTTGACATATTTAGAATATAAAGGCATTTGAAGAGCCACGCTTTTCAGGGACCATGTCTTATCTGATGTTCTTCCACACTTGCATAATAAGAATGATGACACTCACAAATTATTTTTTACCTCTTCCCAGAACTCAACCTTCTCTTTAAGGAGTGGGATTTCTGAAAGTGGAATTGATTTTGGGGGAGAATGAATTACTTTATAGAATATGGGACAGAGAGTTGTGGCATTCCATGGTCGCCAACATCTCAGGACATGGCAGCCTGGCAGGTAAAGAAGAAGAATATGTGAATGCTGACAAAACTTCTCTTTATTTTGAGCAGTTGAGAATGTGATGGGGTCCCTGAACAAAGGAGTCTATGTCTTGATGAGTGGTCTGGATCTGGAAAGGCTGGTTCTGGCTGCTGGACCAATTGGGTAAGAGTCTGCTTCAGTCGCAAGCACTCACATAATTGTGCAGGGGGGTGTTTCACAAAGTTGAACTTAACTCTAAGTTGGACTTAAAAATCTTGGAGAGCCATTAGTAGCCTTAAAAAAAAGTATATTCAAAAGCAAATATTCAAGTTATTTTTTTAGGCTTTTCTGAAATTCCACATCAAGAACATGAAATCTCCTTGATAATAGAAAATATGAATGATTTGAATCAACATTTTATGCCTTTTAAAATAACTTTTAAAAAATATTTTCAGAGATGCTAACGGCTTTCCATAATTGTTAAGTCCAACTTAGAGAAAAGTTCAACTTAGGATCTTTGTGAAACACGCCCCCCCCCCCCAGGACTTTAGGACAGTGAAACTTTGCGATAAAAAAAAATCAATGGTACCAAGGTGCCTTGCTACATTGCAATTTATTATAATCATCAGGGGTAAAAAATAATAGAATACAAAGAAGTGGAAACGGCAAACCTGTAGACAAGTGAAATAACTTGAATGAATTATTAATAACATGCAATTTTGTGTATGAGAAAATATAAAATAGCCTAATTTTGTTCATTTTTATACCCAGACGTGTATCCGGACAGTTGATTCAAAACAGCAACTTGAAGAAGTTTACACACAATATTCATAAATCTTCTAACACTTATGTTGGACAATATTCTCAAGGACAAATAATCATGATACCATAGTTAGTGCTATTTGATGAATATTTTTCATACAATCCAAAAGAAGGCGGTATGTTTTGTTGAACACCCAATCCCCCATCGTATATCAAAGTGAGCTTGTCGCATATATACATTTGATACACCAATATCTTCCAGAAATCCCAGTATCTAATTTGATATGGTAACTTTTTTTTGTTGGTCACAGTTTAATGCAAGCAGCTTGTGATGCAGCATTCCCTTACCTTCATCAAAGAAAGCAGTTTGGTCGACCTATAGGAGAGTTTCAGGTAAGATAGTATACAAATAATTCACAGCAGTGAGCCTGTGAGGGCATTTGTAAGAATTACCCACACAAGGTACCTTTGGAACATATTTGGACTGTTTCAAAGGTACCAAGTGTGGGTAATTCTACTAATGCCCAAACAAAATGATGTGTATTATTTGTTTTATAAGAATATCTTCTATTGTTTTATAAAATGATGTTTTATAACATAATTTTACTAATGACTGGTCATTAGTAAAATTACGTGTTCACGTGTACGTTCTCAACCAATCATTTGATTAGGATTCGCTTCATCATCTTATAATTCATATTATACAACTCAAGCCTAGATCCTAAACAAATGATTGGTCAAATGCAGTCACATGTGATTCATTCACTGAGACTATCCCAAGTTTATTAATGAAGAAGCGTGCTATAGCTATAAGCAGTGCGCATAGAGGTATTTGGTGCGCTTATCTCTGTGTCCAGGCCAAAGTAAGCCCATCAAGCTTGGGCTTTATTTGCCAGCAATAATGATGCGTAACAATCTTGATATTGGTTATGTTTAAATCGAATAAAAGTGATCTAGGAGTTTTGTTGTACGAAACAAAAGGTGTATGTTTTCATTTGTTCATTACATGATCTATCCACTTTTGTTGAGGCTGTCTATGCACTTATTGTACTCAACCTGGCGGCTTGGTACAATAGATGCATACAGCCTCAACTTGAGTGTGGATAAATCATATAATGAACTCATTCGCACATATCATTTGTATACTAAATGTGGAAAGAAAATTTGTTTGACATTAATTGATAATAACGTAAAAGTTACAACTAGAATCAGGGCTAAAAGTTTGAAATTTTTAAAGTTGGAGATTGCAGAATTCATAATGAAATAAAAAAAATATATTAATCATGAAATTAAGTTTTCAACTTTTTTAAAATATTTTTTTATTTTTAACAATTTTCTTCATATAACATACTAAACATGGAGATTTTTGTAATATCTATAGATCCATGAAACTGGTGAATTTCTAGATAATTCCACAAAAATATGCTCTTCTATTTTCAGTTAATGCAAGGGAAGATGGCTGATATGTTCACAAGGTTAAATTCAATCAGGTCGTACGTCTACAACGTTGCTCGTGCTGCGGATCGGGGTCACGTGAGCGCCAGGGATTGCGCGGGGGTGATTCTTGTAGCCGCCGAGACGGCAACACAAGTCTGCTTAGATGCCATTCAATGCTTAGGTACGTAGCATCTTGATCAAGTGGCATGTTGATTATTTATATCAGATATTATTGGAAACTCTGATTAAAATCTAATTGTAGTCTTATGTACAATGTGCATTGGTCTTTACTCTATTGCAAGACGGAATTTGATGGCATCCTAACTTTGAACAGGTGATGTACAAATCATTCGTTTTAATTATTATTATTATCATTATCATGAGCTGGAGAGGCATCATGTCATTTTATAACTCCCAAAACTAAATTTGTATCAGACGCAAGTTCGTTTCATGGTAACAATTTTTTTTCTTGTTTTTCCACTTTCTGTTTTCTCAGGGGGTAATGGATACATCAATGACTATCCTACCGGTCGGCTGCTCCGCGATGCCAAGCTCTACGAGATTGGAGCAGGGACCAGCGAAGTCAGGAGACTCATCATCGGAAGGTCTTTCAATGAAGAATTCAAATCTACACTTTAAAAATCATCACCTAATATTTTGTCAGTATAAATGGGATTTATATTTCTTTCTTGTCACATAGAAGGGCAAGTTTTTGTTTCATGTTGTTTGTTATTGTTTGTGATGACAAAATGAAGAAATGGCATGGAGGAGTCACAATGTATCCCTGAGGAATTAGATGATGTACTGACTTGAAATGCATTCAAGCTCATTCACATAAACTGTGGTTTACCGCAGAGTTTTTAAAATATTTTTGGTGTGTGTACTAAAGGAATGACAAGTGGGGATGAAAAAAACATCTGCGTGCAAAATTGGTCTTATGTGTACTAAGTTATCTGTGTATTAAGATACATCTATTATAAAGCACAGTATGCCCCGTAGTGGCTCCCTACAACATACATGTATGTGAATAAGGCCTTGTCGAGATTTGCAATTACATGTATGCTGGGCGACCAATGATTAGCATGTTATCCTGCACTTCTTGAAGTCAGTGAAGACTGCATTTTCCAGCTTCATACACTAGTTCAGAATTTGATATTGTCAATCATGTTCTGGTTTATTCTGTATTGAATTGGTTGAAGAGATGCCACAGGGCAGGCTTTAATAGCATAATATTATGCATTATATTCACAGAATTGCCCAGATAATCTTTCTTTTAACCCAATTGTTTTTTCTTACGACACCTGTCTTCATTACATGTACATGAAATGCAATAAAAATGTAACGCGAGCATCCAAAGAGTAAAGTTTTCTCACAAGAAGTAATATCAGCATTGATACATGTATGTGCAGAAAGATAAAAAAATTAGAGAATCAAATTTCTGATGTATGTAGCCTTTAGCTCAGGAGTTATGTTTATAACTTACAAGGGAACTGCTCATACAAATGTTTTCAGATCAATGCTATATTGTACATGTAATGTCAAAATCAAACGACATATGACCATGTGTAGGAGGAGAGAATTAGATAATCGGCCTCGGAGAGAAGTTTTGTATTTCGAAAGGGGAAAATGACATGGAGATGATATTCCGTAAGAATACTCTTCTTTTTCTTCTGTAGAAGTACAGGCCACCATGTTGTTGGTGTATCTTCGCATTTGTTAAAGTTGTGCAGTTATATGTACAGTGTTGTGGAAGATCTAATCTACATGCGGTTAAAAAGAACAAGCGTAATCCTAGCGCAACTGTGTTTGATGCACCTCGGTCTTAAAGCTGGCTACTGATGTACAGGTGATTGCACTTGCAGAGAGAACATTCAACAGTCTGATGGTGGCATCTATCTATTTATATATGTCCCATAGCTTGGAAGCCGTTAGGGCAGCAATACAATTTGATTGAGACGCTGGTTCTCTATAACCTTCTGTCTTCACCTGTTCTAAGTTAGCTGCTCAAATGTTCGTCCACTGCTTGATGTCATCAGTCCATGTCCTAGTTGGTCTGCCCCTCTTTCTTTTCCCATCAGTACCCCTTGCAAGATGGTGTTTGCGAAGCTATTCTTCCATCCAGTTACATGCTAAAAAAACTGTAGTTGTCTTCTTTTCACAGTTGTGATGAGGTGATCAGGTTCCCCTATATAATTGTCTCTCACTTTCTTGTTGGATATATATAAGTGTAGTAGATATGCTCAAGTGAATACTCGAGACTTCCTTTATTTATCAGGTTATGAAGCCTTGCAATACATAATATCGAGCATTATTGAGTATTACATACCTACACTGTGACCGGGTATAAAGGAAAATTATGAATATATATTGATATTTTTGATGGTGTGCTATTGTACAAATTATTGATAAGCATGGGTGTTGTGGTAATATCTTAATGACTTTCCTACATTGGTGGTTATGGCCTTCTTCATACATGTATGTGACATGGTAAATGCAGTCTGTTCTAAGAAAATCACACAAAGAGCGCTCCCAACAAGACACTAAAATCACTAAAGGAGGCTCATTAGTGTAAATTGTTGAGGTTTGACCGGAAACGATTTTCAATGCCCTTTCTATATACAGTGGAAACTCATTTTAATGAGAACATTGGGACCATGAATGTTACCATGTTATATCAGGTGTTGAAGAATACCAAAAAAAGAAAGAAAGAGAGCTTGACCGCCGAAATTACCTTCATATGAATGTACATATATCTTGTTGTATCGGAGCTCTTTAAAACGAGTTTCAATTGTAAAAAAAAAGTATCTTTCTTCATAGTGGGTACTCTTACAATAAACATGTAGACATTTATGAATGTAGGTTGTTTGGTAGTAGGTAATTTACTCAATTGATTATATGCTGCCTTGTTTTTGGACCTACCATTTGAGAATTGTTAGGGTTGTTTTGATATGTCAGGGTTAAACTTTGTCTAGGTATAGTTAATTCCTGTGTCCCAGACAGACTACGTGTCCATTTAAAATCATGTACTAGATAAGTGTCTTCCTTGAACATACAGTGTATACATTAAGAGCCCTGGCATGGAGGAGGGAAATACACGTATGTTTCACTATAAATTAATTTGTATTCTTGTTTCTTGTATTTTAAGCTGTGGTGTTCAAAGAGGCTGCATACCAATTCAGAAATGTATTTAACAAAAATCTATTAAATGAGCGTATGACAAAAATTGTATCGTCAATATCTTTTCTTCATTGGACTCTTGAGTTTAGTTTACTACACAGAACTTTAAAGGCATGTCATATTTGAGTGGTTTTAAGTCTTGACTGAGGATCAAAACTGTCTCAAGTCCAAGTTCATTGAAATTCAATTAAGTACCGAAGTGTGACATCAAACTAGCCCAAGTTGTAAAGGTTGCGGGTTCCAAATTATTTTGTGCTAAACGATGGCATTGTGATCCCACCAGCACCAAACAGGAAAAGTGATTGGAAAGAAATGACACAAAGCAAATGCTTGGTTGGCATTTGCATAATATTGAAATATTTATAATTAAAAAAAAACATCAAAATATTGCAGTAGGCAATACTCCCAGCATTGCTGAATCTTACTTGAAGATGGATATAATATGTGGGGACGATTAGCGTAATTAATGTATGTGTAAGAGAAGGACAAATATTTAAAAATGACACGAATCAAAAGTATCTTAAATCTCACAATTATATTTCCATAATTCTTTGTTGGCATTTGCATAAAACATCAACTTATTACAAAACTGTATCACAATTAGAAAAGTATCAAAATACATATATATATAAACTCTGTGAGATGTTCAATTCGGAGGGCTGTTCAAATCAATTTGCACTGTTAATTCAATACTGATTGATAGTGGAAGCAGAAAACAAATATAGTCTGTCAAGAGCCAGAAGTGATTAACTAACTGATATGAGTTAATAACCTTCTGGTTCTGGGCATATATTCATTCAATGAAATTAAGTACATACATGTAATGATCGTATTAACAATGACATTATAACAATGACATTATAATAAAATGTCATACATGTACACGACAAGTTGCATCTCAAATTTATTTAGATGAGTTGGTTTTATGATTCACAGGCAGATGCAAAGCTAGTAATTTGAGTTAAGGAAATAGAAATAAGGAGAACTTGTAGGGAAGGAAGCAAAAATTATCCCAAGATCATGAAATACGTTTCTTTTTATCCGACAATAATTACTGGGGTACTTCATTTAAATCCTTTCAAAATCAGGGCTGAGTATCTGACTACAGCCTGTACAAAGAATGTTAATTGTTATGCTTACCCTAAACGTATATGTCCATGTCTATGTTAATAATACTCATAAATACAAGTACATTAAATGTATTCCTTGCATCAATGGGTTATTGTTGATGTTTATGATTTTCCAACAAAGGAAATAAATACTGAAACATTGTGTTGTTAATTGGAATGTTTACAAGAAAGAAACAAATAGTTGTCATATCATGAGTGCAATTGCAATAAAGTCATTTTCAATATACAGATCAAGTCATCTACTCATTGCGATGACTACGCCTAGCGATGACTGACAATGAACTAAATTGTAGGTTACTAAATATCTGTTTGAAAATGTACAAGGAAGACTATAATTTTCACACACATACACTTGTCCAACTTTTTATATGCCCCTGAATCTTTTTGCCATTAGAACAGATGACATACATACATGTACATGAATTCGCTAACACCCCCCCCCCCCCCCCCCGAAACCTTTACACGAAGGCACTCTTCTAATTACACTGTAGTTTTAAATCACATACAAATCATCCATACACAACTTAAATGTCCAATTACGAGCTATTAGAATCATAATACTGATTGTACAATTTGCATTGCCTTACATGTATATCAACCTTGACATCATCTCACTTTCATGTACTCATACTGTAAATAGCCCCAATTGAAGTTTTGTGAAAAATGATATGTCGGATATGTCCTCTTTCCAATTTCTTGAAAATGTATTCAAGACATTTCAGAATTAATATTCTACCTAATTGTAAATATCATAAAACTATCTATCTACGTATAATTATGTGCATTATTACAAAACAAATATCATCAATATAATAAACGAATATTCAAGTTTATATCTTTCACACTATACATATTTTATGCATAAATAACATCTCATATCTCTCAACAATCAACTGTGATTGTCACAATACTTGATAGTGCAAACAAACCACATAAATTTATTTTTTATTTTTTAAAGTAAATTATTTCAATCATATAGACTCAACATATGCAGTATGTTCCTTTGATTTCTTTCAAACACTTTAGAGTTAATTGCCAACACATATTAAACCTTGTATCACTTATATGCTGTTTTGAAACAAGTTGTGCATCATAAAATGTAGTGCTTTGTTTCATTGTTCATTTTCAATCAAAGATCATCCTATGAAATTCAAAATTATCATCACGCAAAACACATTGCGATGTCCAAGATATGCTTCCATTTTTCCGATAATATTGGAAAACATTTGGGCAGTTCTACCTGCCTACACAAACACATTGTGATTTTCAAGATACGCTTCCATTTGTCTGAAAATATTGGAGACATTTGGGCATTTCTACCTGCCTAAGGCACCAAATTTTGATTGACGTGCATCAAAATATTATCCTCTTTAGTACAAACATATCAAAATCGACAGAACAGAAAGTGATCTAGTCTTTACCACCAGCTTGATGAGGCTTCTTCCTCTTCTTTGCCGAACATTTCATGACACATCGGTGAGTTCTCATTAAAGAGTTTGAACGATGACGGGAGAACCTTCGTCTTACGAGAATACGAGACATCGAACTTCTTTGGTGATTTTTCCAGCTGCTCGAATTTGTTGACGAATTGCCTGTGAGGGGGAAAATAGTAGAGGGAGAGAATGAATATTACAGGAAGAGAGAAAAAGGGGGGGGGGTTGGGGGGTTAAAATGGGAAAGGGAGAGAGAAGGGGAGGGAGAGAGATGGGGAGGGAGAGATGGAGAGGGAGAGAGAGAGAGAGAGGGGGAGGGAGGGAGAGAGGAAGTAAGAGTCAGTGAAATAAAGTATGAGTATGTGTGTGAGAGAGAGACAGACACAGACAGACAGACAGAGACAAAGAGAGTGGGAGCGGGAGGAAGAGCATAATAGAAAGTATAAAAGTTGGAGATAAAATTTGGAGATGAAGAGAAGTAGAATGAGGGAGAAGACTGTTATGCATTCATATGCACTTCATATGGAAGCTGACTTAAAACTAATTCTTCCATGTGACTGCTTTTTGTGGGGTTTTTAAAGGACAAATTTTGACTTTTATTCTAATGCTTTAAAAAAAAACCAAGTCAAGAAAACAAAGTGTGGTTTTACAAACATTACCAAACCAAATGGAGACGAGATGGCTCAATGGTAGAGCATTGATCTCGTAAACGGGAGGTCCTGGGTTCGAAACCAAGTCGATGCATTAGTGCCCTTTGGAAAAGCATGATTTCTCACTACCAAGTCCCTCGGAGAGGACTTAAATCTAACGGTCCCCTGCTTGCTTACTTAAAAGCATACACTTCCTTCCTTAATAGCAGCCAGGTAAAAACAACCATCAACCAAATGAAATGGAACTATGAGTAATACATTTCAATTTATTTTTTTTATTTTTTTTTTGTTGGGGGGGATTTTTTTGTTTGTGTACTTGTAGTTTTTCTCCTCAATTGCGCCTCAAACACTTTACCGGTAGTCATTTTGAGTTGGCGCATTACAAATACTCTATATTATTATTATTATTATTATTTTAAATTACTTACTTGTATGATAGAGGTTCTTGCATCATCTGCAAGCAGAAAGACGGAGGTAGAGAAGAGAACTTGACGGTTGTGACGAAGTCGATGTGACCCGAAGCATCAGCTCCATAGCTTATACCGGCATTCAAGAATGGACTGACTAAACGTGTCGAGCCTCGTATCGACAGAGCACCGCTGCAGGAGAGAATTAAATGGAAAAGTGTTGTGATTTTGTTTGCATTGTTTTAATTTGACAACAGCTTTGTAGATAGCCTTTATACTGGAAGGTGTTTCATAAAGACTAAGATCGACTTTAAGTTAGATTTAACTATGGCAGGCAGTTCATGCCACTGTTTGCTCTTACCATTTACTGGCATTGGTCTTTGAAGGGACATTTGAAATGTGGTCACAAATCGACATAATTTACATTTTTTGATAGATCATTATTGAAGGAAAAAATAGTATCTAAAGATCATAATTGAGAGTCCAAACGTGAGAGCAACCAGTGGAATGAATGGCACGTCATAGTTAAGTCAAACTTACAGTAGATCTTAGTCTTTGTGAAACACCCCCTGGTCTCCTAGAAATTCATGTAATAATGAGGGAAAATATAGCACGCCAAAATCGTGTTAATCCCTTAAACCATTAAAAAAAAAAAAATTGTCCTAAGTAAATGTGAAGAGTTAAATTTTGAAAAAAATGCTTTGTTTCCCTGATAGCAGGTATAAGATAGCTTCCCTGGATATGAACACCAAAATAGAGCTAACCGTTTCTGTTTCTGTACGAAAGATATTAAAATTGAATGATCCAAACTCATTGTTCAACAGATTTGCAGCCCATATATAGCACAGAAGGGTTTAATATTCAATTACAATAAAATTATGAATTGCATTTAAAAGCATACAACATGCAGCTATTCATGTATGCATAAAGATAGATCTTTCAAACAAACAACATGTCAACATTATTGATCATAAGCAAAGAGAGAACAAGCGCTTTATTTTGAATAGTGAAGGACCAAAAACAAAATTAATTACAGTCAAACCTGTCTATAGCGACTGCCCAAGGAAAACACAGCCTTTGTAGACACGTGGTCTTTATAGACAAGTTCCTTTAGTCATGATTCAATGAGAAACTATTTTCAAGAGAAACAACAAAGGTGGCCTTTGTAGACAGGTGGTCACTAAAGCAAGTTTGACTGTACATACATGTACATGTTGGACAAAAAAAGACTCAAGAACAAAACAAAACTAACAAATCATCACAAACCTGTTGTAGACTGTCGTTGTTGATGTTCTCTGCCAAAGGCTGAAGTCAAGAGCGCCCCCAACGTCGATCGATAGACCACCCTGGAGATTCGCTTCCACCTCAAGCCCGGATTGTAGAGAGATACTCTGTTGAAGAGGGGGATAAAAGACAGGGGAAATTTGCAGAAAAATGAAGTAAATATGCTGAAGGGTTTGGGTGGAATGTATACCTTGGAAATACATAGCAAATTTGTTTTAAAAACACAAAGAATCTTTGTTTAAACATATTTGTGGCTTAATTACACCCAGTAAATAAGAACGATAGATTGATCTGTAATTGAAAAACAAGTCAGTAAAAATCTTGGAACTAGATTTGAAGGAAGCATTATATTTATATAACAAGGAATCTTGTTTGAACAAACTTTGAAGACCAAGGAAACTAACTTTTAATATCAACATCCTGTTAAACACTGTATCAAGCCAGAAAAAGAATGCAAAAAAAAGAAATGGGGCTGCAAAATTGAGAGTTCTTTATAACCAGCTTCCTCTGTATCGGATGTCTTCATCTTGGTATTGTTCTTCTTGTGTACCTTTCTTAATGCATATCATCAGGATATCCCTTCTACATGAGCGCTGTCATATATTTGTACACTTCATTGTGATGAGACTTTATTACTCAAAAAAAGAGAATAGATAATGTAGGAATGTAACATTGTAATTTACTCATGGCGCATTATGTCTCTTTTGAGAACATGAAAGGTGACCATTCGATCTGGCATTAGTCTCTCAAGGGACATACAAATCATGGTCACGAATCTATAGAATTTACATTTTTTGAATAATCATTATTGAAGGAAAAAATATTATCTACAAATCATAATGGTGAGAGCAACTAGTGGCATGAACTTCCTGCTATAGTTAAGTTCAACTTAAAGTCGATCTTAGTCTTTGTAAAACACCCCCCATGTGAGGTAATAAGTTTCTTGTTCTTTTATTAGACATAGCAAAGTTTGGACCATTGGCTTCATACCTGAGCATGATCTTGGAGGAGGATGAGGCCTGCAACGGCAGAGTAGCCGGAGTCGTCGGAGGAGGAGGAGCCTAAGCTCCACGCCATGCTCATCAGGTCACCTGACCCAGAGAAGAAGACGATTGGACGAAGGGTAACGCCAAGGAGCTGAACGGCGATACCTGCTGTCGCTTCTCCTTCGTCGCCCGTATCCTCTCCGAAGAAACTCTCGAGGCCTCGGGAGAAGATCAGGACCTGATGAACAAAGGTTAAAGGTCACAGTGAAGTACAATGTAAATAGCTTTCATTCTTGGATTAACAACCAAGACCGCCAAGACCAAAATTCTAAATCTCGTAAGCTGTTCTAATAAACCCTTTAAAGGGAGAGGGTCGTCAGTTTCCAAAAAAGAGTCTCTCTAAACAAAATGGTCCACTGTTTCTTCTGTTTGAAGAAATTACAAAAGTGCTAGGGATTTTACAGCCATTTTGAGTATTCAGAGTGAAGCCTTATCAAAGCTGTCTGCACTAGTTTGGTCCTCCCTTCAAGGTCACTGACAGGTGGTTTTCTCATCAGATCAGCTCTCAATTAACATAAGAAAACGGGGATCATGGGGGACCAGTGGTCATGGATTAGGCATTGTTTGCTATACAGAGGGCTCAAGTAGCTATAAGTAGTGCAGTGGGGCTTTAAAAAAAAAAATTAAAGATAAACCTGATTGCAAACATACCTCCATCAAGGTCAGTGAATCATTAGCAGCATCAATACCAACATCAAAGGTACTCTTCCTGAGCAGGCCAGATCCGGTCATCTGCATGTCTAGCTCAAAGGGTGCTGTAGTTGTGTCCATTTCTAGGAAATGATGATAATAATACCGGATATTTATATAGGGCACATATCCACCATTCTTCAAGGTGCTCAAGGCGCTACAAACATACCCGGCTCTGCTAAGCTGCCGATTTCGGCGCTCACAGCATTCAAGGAATTCCTTCTTACAGGTACCCATTTAACACCTGGGTGGAGAGTGGCAAGTGTAGATTGATAGTGTGTGAAGGAAAAGTTTTAAGTTGAAAGTCTCAACTCAAGGCAGATCAAATGGTACACTGCACTCTAAATTTCATGTATATACACATGTACAAAATGATGACCTGATAGAGCACATCTTTAATCAATTTTTGGAATCTGAAATACTGAATCAAATACAGGATAAACAAGTATATGCCAGTATATCTTTTTGTAGATGGCAGGGACACAGGTTCATGTACATGTAAAATAATGATTTTATATAACATATCTTTATTCAAAGTCTGTGATATGAAATTATGAATAAATACTGTGTTTAACCAAATTTGAAACAATATATCTTAGGATGGCAGGTGCACAGACTTTTTCATAAGATATTTTTTGAGGAACTACCAACCCATTTGCATGTGTTGTGAAATGCAACCCTACCAAGGGATGCAGGTCTTACAACTCTCTAAAAAGCAATCAAGTTAGCAACAACAATGACATTGACAATTAGTTCTCAAATTGAATGTGGTGGGGAAAGGGGGGAGGATATGTTCCATTTGTACCAGGCTGTAATGCATAGCCCAATTGTATTGGCCCATGAGGCAGAGGAGGCATATGCCCCATCCCCCACCAAAAAAAAAAAAATAATAATAATAATAATAATAATAATTATTAAAAAAAAAAAAAAAAAAATTATAAAAAATCCATTATTAATGCCACCCTACCCTTAAGAAGTGGTCTCAAGCTTATATGTGATTGGTTAAAAATTAATATTTTTGTCTTCTTTTCTGACCTACCTGCCAATAAACTTCTGTAGGCATTGGAGAATCCACCAGTTCGAACTGTGGCATAGTTGTACACCATCGTGTCGGCGAGGGCCTCCTTTATCACAGCTCTGTGGACAAATGTGGGGTTCATTGCAGTATTGTCATCATGAATTCAATAAAGATATCTTTTTCAACATTAGATATTGTGCTTGTCCTGACTTTAATAACTGTAATTTCCATCATTTTGTCTGTTTGGAGACAAAAGGGCATTCAATCATATAGCTTAATACAAAGTTAACGCCTTTCTGACTCTGAAGAAAAAAAAGGAAAACAAATCTTATTTGTTTTAAACTACTCTCCACTTTGAAGAAATATTGAAGTGCATTGAACCTATTGCATAAAATATCAATACGGGGTAAATTTAAACAAGTTGACTTACATTTGTCTTACATCAAAGATATACATTAATCATTAAATATTTAGTGAGACTTGGGTTCAGTGAGTGGCGTTCTTTCACAGTTTCCATACTCCTCAAAATTCCTTTAACCCTTTCACTCATATAAATTGTAAAATATCTTTCTTTGAATACTTTCTGGCTGAGAAATAGATCAAATTATGAGGGAAGGTGAAGTATTTGGTTCTCTGTAAGGTCTTCTCTATCAACCATTTCTGAATCATAATGTCGAGGGTCAGTGACACAAAGACATAATTCCATTTTGAGAAAAAGTGGTTTATGTGTCACGGAGCACTCAGGCCTTAAGGAGTTAGGTCTATGTTTCACTAACCATTGACTTCAATGGGGTGTTGGGTGGAGTTAAGTCTTTATGTATCATTTTGATATCAACATTCTCATTTTGGCAAAATACAGAGTTTTGTCTTTGTGTCACTGAATCATCATCTGATCTTGGTACTCACGCTGCTTGAGTATCTTCTTTGCTCAGAAGCATCATCTTAGCGAAGACAAACTTAGCAAACTCATGAGAATCCTGACAGGTAACAGATATAGCTATGTTGATGACATCTTGAAGAGAAGGGTTCTTTCCAAGGATCAAGGTGGCAGCCGCTACCCTCACCACGTTGGCATAACGGCGATCGTTTTGGTGGTAGATTGAGTTCAGACCTCTGTTTATCTGCAATAGACAAAGAAGATAAGACAAAAGTTTTACAGATTTGAGGTAGTGTCGACCAGCCCCGTCTTATAAAGAGTTGCGGTTGATCCAAATCAATCGCAAGTTTGCAGTCTCCTATCTCTTCTGTACATAGTTGCGATTGATATCAATCACAAATTACTTGTAATTAATATTACCTCTTTAGGAGACGGAGCCCAGGGCATCATTTCACGAAACAGTCTTAGTAGGCCTATCGGTTCAGCAACATCACTTCCAAAATGTGTGTATTGTAATTAAAGTGCGTTTCAAAGGGATGTCGGTAAACTTATACTTATGACAGTTTTGTGAAATAGTGCCCTGGATATCCCAGTAAATTGAGTAAACTGAAAATCCACCAAACCAATTTTCCAAGAGGCCAACAGACCATGAGACAGACAATGTCAGTCTAATAAGTGCGTGCAGAAGTTGCCACAAGGCTCACAATTAGCCTGACTATGACAGGACATTATCACAAGCTGTAAAGTCTCATGGACTGAAACAAGTCTCAACCAATATCATACACATGAATCTACAAGCACAAGAAACTGCAGCACAAAATTGTGCAGCTAATATCAGTCAAGGCAATTTTAGAAGAAGAATGATGAAAACATAACAATATATATACAGTAAGTTTACTCTTGCACAATGTGAGAGAGGGGGGGGGGGATTTTTCAAGACTATACCCACAGTCCTTTTCAGAACTACACACACATTCAGAAAGAAAGATTACTGACAGTCCTTTTCAGGACTCCCCAATCCTCCCTCTCTCTCTCTCACATGGTGCAACCGTAAGCCTACTGGATATCTTCATCACCATGCATGCAAGCCGATAGTTATAAGCAGCATATCCATATATGTTGAGCTGTTTGTGCTACGCTAAAATAAAGAGGGAAAACTTTCCATGTTTAGTCGCCTTTACATCAAAAATTCAATTGTATACTTACCGCTGGGGTAAAGCATTCTTCATCAAACTGAGACATGGCGTCCGTAGCGATTTCAATCAGATCCATGTCCTCATCGTCTTTAGCCAAGGCCAAGATGGCCGGCATCGTCGAGGGTCGGGCGACGTTCTTGAGGGCGTAGAGGGCTACCAAGCGTGTGTCACGGTCGTCAGAAATAAGCCCACTTGTGAAATGCTCCAATACATCCTTTACAACCTGTGCAAATAGAAAAAATTCCTCAAAGTATATTACACTATTAAAAATGTCTTTACTGAGAATAATGCAAAATATTACCATGAAGTTGATTAATTACATATAGACTTCGTCCGGGCCTATTCCAAACATGAACAAAGTGGAAAAATAAAATTCATGATGGAATTTTTAGTAATTTTTCAGAATTTTCAAAGGGATGCAAAATTTTTAAGATCTCTTCCGACCTCCCATTAGTTCTTACAATGCAACCCATGTGACTAGTTTGAGCAAAGTGAGCATGTCTTTGAAATTTCTCTTTCACAGGAGCAAAGCATTTTTCTCAACATAACTGCGATGCGCAATGTCAATCCCAATCTGAAGCACAATTGGAAAGTTAATACGGTGTGCCTTAAAATAACAGAACAGCTGATCCCACCAGTGCCACCATATAATGTGGGGTTGCTTAAAGGGATCCGGTAACTTTGTCTCAGATTCTGAAACAAAATTCTGGATTTAGCTCATGCTACAATGATAATTATAAACCTTTAGGTCAGTCAGGAACCCCATGACTTTTACAAGCCGATCGCCTGTCTGATTATCAAGATATTTATGATTGGAATTACAAATTTTGAAAAACGTTTGCCAAATGGTTTTCATAACACTACAGTCTATTTGGGAAAACGAGTATGGTAAAACCGGTCACTCAAAGATTTTTACTTTTTTGAGGCACTTCTGGATCATTTTGAAGCGAATTTTTTTTAGGGCTTCAATATTACATCATATCACAGACACTGATAACACGTAGGGCCGTGTATCTCAGATTTAACATTGTTAAACGATCCCTTTAAGCTGTATGATTAGTACTGAAATGATGACACATAGAGAATGATCAGTTAGGCTTCAATCCAGCCAGCCTGGTTATATTTGGTATAACATAGTTAACACCACAGTGTACATTATATGTGTGTGTGTGTGTGTGTAAAACATATAACATGGAGTCAATGTATAAGATAACCTATTACAGTGATCAAGAACATGGTCAGGGATAGAAGTAGACTTACCTGTGAACTACACTGCTCCTCACTGATTGAGCAATAAATCTTGACCGTTGAACCCAAGGATAAGGCCAGAGTCTTCTGAACGTTTTCATTGGTCACCTGCTTGCCCTGGATCAAGTCCTGTTGACCAATCAGACATAGGAAAACAAGTTATCACTCAAAGTTATTAATATTCATATCAATATTGGAAGATGAAAAAGCAAGTGCGTATGAGAGGGGTACGTGCTGTGGCATTATTTTTGTTCAATATTTTCATTTTGCCAACTTTTTTGTCCCACCTAATCTTATAATTATAAATCTGGCTATCTTCCCCTGAAGAAGAAGAAGAATGTTATGCATTTATCGTCACCTGTGCCTGTCAGTGGGGAGTGATAAACCATGTTTTTCTTAGAAACTGATTGGGATGCCTTGGTCCCCCCTAATGTACTTTTAGAAAGAGCAATGAGTTCTTACAATTATTATGATAAAGTCTTGTTTATAGCTTTATGAGGATTGATGGCGGTTTTCTTAATGGCCCTATACCGGTAACTATTATTCAACCATTGACTATTGACCATATAGCTATTACCGTAACTATACCTGTGTTTAAGAGGGACATATATTGGTAAATACTTGTCCAAGGATGCTAGCACCAAGCAGGGGTTGAACCCAAGACTTCTCATTGGAGAGTCCAGACCCTTTGCCAATATACCACAGAGCTCCTAAAATTTTATTTAAAAACATTGACTTTCATTTTCTCTCTCCTACTCACTTCGCTCTATTCCTCATTTCTAATCTTTTTCTATTTCACTCGTTCTTCCGCCCTTGGCTACCCTTCAGGCCTCTCTTCTCGGGACTCTATGAAACACTGTTTGTTGATGTTGTTTGATGTATTTTGTTCGTCTTGTTTGTTTGTTTTGGTTTTGGAGAGTGTGTGGGAGGTGGGAGGGGAACTTACAAAAATCTTCTGTATCTTTGCTTCGGTTGGATGACTGTTAAAGGCTGCATTGACCAAGAATTTCTCAATAGTTTCAGCTTGGTCGTCGTTGCTAAAGTCCAGGAGTTCTAAGGCTGCTTCCCAAGATGCGCTTGTCTGAGTAGCAGCTACAATATCAAGCAGTTGAGCCCTGGGTATAAATATAATATCAAAATATGTTACTTTTATTCATAATTTCCAGCACAGATCTTTGGTGGTATTCTCGAAAGCAAACTAACTTTAGTCCATGGTTTAATCTACCAACTAAGTATGCAATGCCAAGTGTCCATATGAATGTTTTTGAATAATTTAATCTGTCACTAAATTAAATTGAAATTTAATAACATAATTAATAAACTATAATATAACTATGATATATTTATGTTATCGGGACAGATCAAATTATTAACAAATATTTTCATATAAACACTTGGCATTCCATTCTTAGTCGGTGGATTAAACCATGGACTAAAGCTAGTCCACTTTCAAGAATACCACCCAAAGTTTAAACCATTCCCTTTGTCTTTCCCCCTTTTCATTACCCTCTCTCACTTGCTACATTCCAGTGTACCTGACTCTTTTGTTTTTCTCACTCCCATTACCTCTTCCCACCAGTCTCTCCTCCCTCTCCTCTCTTCCCCTTTTCCACTTTCCCCCTCCTCCTCCTTGTCCCCCTTCCTTCACATCCCTTTCCCTTCTTACCCCTACCATAATATTATCTCCCTCCCACCTCCCTATTCTTTTCCTGCTCTCTCCTACTCTACTTTCTCACCCCTGCCTCTCCTCTTGTTCCCATCTCCCCCTTCATAACATTTACCCCCCTCCTTCTCCCTACTACACAAATGATGTAGATGATAAAGCAATACATCCTAATCAAATGATTGGTTGAGAGGAATCATTAACTTTTTTCAAATGATTGGCCATTAGCTTTTTTTAACGACCAGCCAATTAATCATCTAGACCTACCTTTGTTGGTATTTAACTCTAGATCCATAGAATATAGGATGCCAGTGATCGATATATGAAATGACAAGCATCCTCATCATCATTGTATATAACCAATCAAATCTTACATAGATTTTGGCGGATTATTTTAATTATCCAGCCTTGGTACCTTCAACACGGCCTGACACCTTCACATACTGCCTTGGGTGCCAGACTGTTCTTTCTTCTGATGATATTCTTCCTAGGGACCTCTCTCTCTCTCTCTCTCTCTCTAAGTGCCATATCGATCGACTTTGGCAATCATGCTGTTCCACAACCCTCAGCTCCTAGCCTTCTCTATTAGCACCACTCCCAGTTCTTTCACTCCTCTCTCTTCCAACGATTTCTGCAGACTGTCTATCCAAAGTATCCTCCTTCTTCCCAAAAATTTCTGTCAAAGCAAGATTCTCTAGGCCTTCTTTACGTGTAATGTGACTCATGAACTACAACTGCCTAATCGCTGATAAATATTATTTCACACTAAAACCTACCTGATTTCTTTATTGGCCCCACTATTGACAATATCAACAATGGTCTCTTTGCCAGCCTGGCGGAAAGCTTCAAGAATCATCAAGAAGGCTGAGGAAGACTTGGTCTTGGCCAAGAATTCTGATTTGATGGAGTTCCTGTACTTCTCTACAACATCTGCCGCCTAGTAGGGATGGAGAATGAAGTAAACAAACGTAATCAATGGTGACCAATCATCAACACTTTCAAGCTTCACTTCATCTTCTGTGTGGCTGACTGACGCCACTCCAAGACACCTACTGACGGAACTGCTTTTCCTACCACTGCTGGGGGTGTTTCACAAAGATCCTAAGTTGAACTGATCTCTAAGTTGGCCTTAACAATTATGGAAAGCCGTTAGCATCTATGAAAATATCTTGTAAAAGTTATATTAAAAAGCATAATATTTTGATTCAAATCATTCATATTTTCTATTATCGAGGAGATTTCATGTTCTTGATGTGGAATTGATAAAAAGTCTAAAATACTTGAATTTTCACTTTTGAATAAAGATGGCTCTCCATAAGTTTTAAATCCATCTTAAAGTTAAGTTCGACTTAGGATCTTTGTGAAACGACCCCCTGGTCTTTCAAAGTGTTTTATCATTAATTACGCAGCCCCTATGGGGCAAAATATCCAAAATTATTTGGAAGTGCAAGGACAAAAAGGACCATAACAAATACTTTGTGGATTGGATTGAAATAAAGCTCGAGACATATTGCGTTACAGTGTAAAAGCTGGCCTGGTGAGAACGTACCGCTTGACAGTTTTCTGTGCACTGCTGATCTACCATATCCTGGGCTAGGGACTGCACAAGGAAGCTGCCTGCACTCTGAATAGCGCCCTCTACTGTAGCACCTTGGAGAGACTTGGCACCGTCACTGGCACCCTGGAGTACCAGGGATTGTCTGGAAGATAAGGAATAAGAAATATGATCTGGGCCCTGTTTCATAAACCTTGATATCAATAACAAGTTACAAGCTACTGTTATAAGCTACTGAAATCATGGCATCTGATTGGATGAGATCAAATTCGTCATAGAAATTTAGCAGATGTTATGGATAAAAAAGTTTTATGGAACAGGCTCCAGGTACTATATATCATACTGGACTTTTGGAAGTATGCGTAGTCAAAACAAAGAGTGAGCAGATAGTAAACAGCTAATGGGTGCAAATAGGAGAAGCAGAGAGAAATTGTACTTCAAAGTGGGAGAAGAGAGTGAAACATAGTAATAACTTAGGAAGTAAAACATAAGTAAAGAAGATAAGTAGGACATAAAAATGCGGCATTTATTCTTTCCCGATCTCATACTTGACTTTAAAGGCAGAGATAATATTGTTGATCCCTCCTTTTCTGCTAACAAATAAATGACAATATCTGTAACAGGAAGTTTTATGTCTTCTGGTTACAACTGTTATATGCAAAAGAGAGAGACTAAAGACAATTTATCATAATACCTCCAGTGCATTGCTTTTGCTTCACCTACTATAAGAGCAGGTAAATTTCAACGATTGTTTACAAAGGAACTCTTTCACAGTGAACTTTTCAATAACATAAAACAATGAACTATTGGATTCAATAGTAATGAATGTTCACTTTGCCTTTATGCTGTATGCTGTTTCCTTCATCAAATTTATCAATCTATCCCTCTTAATCCTTCATCACACCCATAGCCATTTATACACAGAGTTTGGTCAACTTGGTTACAGTTAGACTCAATGTGGCATATATTCTTTTGTTCTGCATTGCCACGTTGTGTTGAATTAGAAGCGGGTTGGCCAAGCTCTGTATAAACATGCAGATGGCTCTGATCATACCTTGACTTTACAGATGATGCTATGGTATCCCTGATGCTGACACTGATCCCATAGCTTTCTGTTCCCTCTGCTGATTGGACAACGGATCCATCATCAGACATGGTATAGACTGTCGAGCACTCTGATTGGACGTTCACACCAAGGATGTGTCTGGGGTGGTGGAAGTCGTTGACAGAGGTGGGGCTGGTGCAGCTGGCTATGTCCTTTGACTTGGAGATCTTACCATTGCTTGAGGAGTACCTGACCTGGCACTCACCAGATGCATCAACCTATCGATAAAAGAATAGAACCTCACAATATTGAGAAGTTTACTAGTATATGAATATTTGGATGCCCATTTTGTATTTTATTAATACTCTTTTTTTTTTAAACACTTAGTGCCACTTGGACCCTGATAGCTTAACCAATATAGTGCCTACATGGCAACAGTTAGTTATAAAAGATACTTAACTTCATTGGACTACTCGATCTCCTCATGAAAACCCAGATCCATGAAAAGAAAAAGAAAAATATGAAACACATGGAATAAGTCATATTTAATGTAGAGAAAACTTAGACCATCTCTCTACTTCTGTTAAATGATACTTGAGACTGAGCTGAAACCCAATATCCAGATTAGATTGGTCCCCTTATGACTAAAATGAACTTCAGATTTTGAATCCAACAGCACTTCAACACGTGATTTATTCATCCCAGATATACAGCATTTAATTCCCTTACCTCTGTGACAGTGCCCTCGTTGGACTGGAACTGGAACAGGCTAGCCGCACCCTTCTTCATGTTGAGGGAGGACGGCGTCTCACTGGTGGAGCCGTAGACGGACCCTACCTTCCCTGCCTTGGTGACGATGTACAGAGGCTGCCCGCCAATGATTTGAACGTTGGGTGCTGCTTTGTACGTGTCTGTCTCGTCGGTTCTCCCTCCAGGGGTCTGCAGCTTTGAATCTGCAAACTTTGATCGCCAAATAAATACGGAAAAGCATGAATTCTGAAATTCATGATACACAAAGCAACAGGTGTTCCACTAATATGATGCGAGGCCATCAAGAGATAACTTGCTCTGTGATAAAATTCCATCACGCTGATCACAAACCCAATTCTAACTTCAAAACTTGACTACAAATTATACACAACCCTAACACTAATCCTAACCCTACCCTAAAACCTGGGCTCTGTTTCATCAAACTTTTTATCAATAACAAATATTAACATTTCTGTCACAACTTTACCTGCAGCCAATCAAATTCTATGATTTCAGTAGCCTTTAACATTTATCAGGTGGGCTGTATAACGTACAGACCACCTTATAATTTCGTTAGAATTGCCTTTATTTATTATTCTTTATTTTTCTTATTTCTAACCACTTTTTTGTGGACAAGATAACTTGAAAATGGCTGGATCAAATGCCTTGAAATTTGGCACACATATGTATAGGCATATGTACAAAGCACAGAATTTGTTTCAACCTTGACCTTGACTGATGACGTCATCTAGGCGCCATTTTGTAAAATTTTACGAAAATCAACTCATGATCATACCTTCATAACCAAAAGGTATTTCTCATTCATATTTATCATGATCAAGGTCAATATCCGTCCGATCAATGGCAGGTCAAATAACGCGCGCGTGCGCGTACGTCCGCGCGTCATAGCACGCGTAAAATTTTGAAATGCTCAAAATCGTCTCAAAATCATTTTGCATACGTTTTAGGCCATTCTAAGCATTTTATAAAAGATCGCGCACACGCGCATGCGTGCGCGTTTTCGCGCCTAAAACTATTGAACATAGAATTGCCATTTCTTTTCTTTCATAATATTCCAAATATTTTTACAAACAAATTGATAGTATGTTTATCTCTTTATGACTATTAATGACGGAATGATCGACCGTTAAACATAAATTTCCGTGCGCGAGCTCTTGTAATACATAGCATATATGGGCAAAAACATGCCTATGCAAAATCCATTGTAGCTCTTTAGGATGCAAGGTGACCCCAATTTTTTTTTTTTTTTTGATTGAGTATGAATCGGAGATATGATTTCATGTCTCATTTGACCCTCAATTAACTCATGACGTCATCATAATGGCCTCCGAACTCAAAATTCCAATTTGCATATTATGACGTCAGCATATTTATGGAAAATTGATTGTATCTCTGTAAATGTTGTTCAATTTTCTTCCAAATTTCGATATGTTCTAGCTGAGACAATTCATCACAAATACTGTGAACAAAATTTTTCATTTTGACAAAGGAATGAATCATGGCGTATTTTTGCGATTAAAGGAGGCATGTCAATTTTTCACCTTTGGCGTGTATTCTCTATGGGACATGACTTTTTCTCAAAACTGGATTCTACATTCCCGTCTTTCGCGAGCAATATCTCCGTCGTGTTAGCTTCGTTTACGCTGAACTTTGAGTATGATGTAGCTGAGACAATTAGCTATCTCAAATGTGCCCTTCATTTTGTCTAAAATTTTAGTTGGACCAGCCCACCTATACTTGTTCCAAACAAGTATTACAAATCTAGTTGTACCTTGTTATTGATAACAAGTTTTTATGAAACAGGGCCCTGGAACAAATCATACTTATTGTCACTTATCATCATACAAAAAGTACAGTCTCTGATATAGCAAGAAAATGTCTTGTGACTTGCTACAAAAACTTATTGCATTAATTGCCCCATTACATGAAAGAGCCTCTTATATTTTCTAACCAAGTGTCTCAAAAGCCATTAAACGTCATCATTTTACTTTTCAATTACTGTAGATTCAACTCTTTTAGGAGATACAGGAATTGCCATCTATCAAGGACATTTTCAACAGCGTGCAACAACTTTATTCAAAGGTCGTCACACAAATTCAAAGGTCTACTCTACAAGAAGCATGCTGGTGTTTCAATGTACAAAGGGCCAAGCTTTGTACAAATGTAAAAATTGAGTACACTGTACTTACTGTAAGTTTCCAGATCTTTTCATAAGCATCTTTGGGGTTTTGCCAGACGACAGCTAAGTCGACAACTGATGACAGCTTGAAGCCCACTTTGGATCCATCGCTGCTCCAGTCCTCTCCTGAGCTGGGATCACTGATTTCAACATCGGTGGCATAGTTGTAGCGGTATGTCTTTCCAGTCTCATAGGACAGCGCTCGACCTCCTTGAGAATCGATAGAGGGGAAGAAGTTTCAATAATCATGCAGCATCAAATTTTATAATAATAAACACTCGATCATGATGAAAACTGTTCACTTACATGAAGGGCAATCCGACCCTAATTGGTAATACCGTAAATTTCTGTGTATAAGGCGCACTTTTTTGCCGCCGAATTTTTTTTTTTAGTTTTGATTTATGGCGCTATGCCTGGCAATGTCTCCCAGCTCAGTAATCAGTGTGTTGACTCACCACTCGGAAACTACAACAACACTCAAATTTGTCCGTCATCTTGGTTTGAAAAAAATCTTTCTAATAGATCTCAATATGTAGTTTATAATAATAATTCCTCAATTTTTTGTATATAACAAATGGTGTACCACAAGGTTCTATCCTAGGACCTAGGTACTCTATTGTTTTTAATTTACATTAATGATCTTACACATTCTTTTAAAAACGACATTGTTACTATTATTTGTGACAAGTTTACAAGCACAAATCAGCGCCTTTAACTGCACCTCGATGTTAAATGAAGGTCCTTCCCCGCGTGGGTTTTCGGCAACAAAACAATAACAAAAAAAAACAAAAAAAACTATTTTTTTTAATATTTGTTTTCCCCTCCCCAAAATAGCGAATCTCAAATTGGCAATTTTCTCAGTGAGTGGGTATTGACACAGTGATGGATATCTCTCCCATTTGTCAATAATCACTAATTGCAGGTTTTCCGCAAAGTTCCTTCATCCTTGGGTGCTACTGGACCGTCCTTGTCAAACATATTGATAAAAATGATTTTTATTCATTTTGTGTGTTGGAACAAATGGGAAAGTTGGCGGCAGTACCAATTAAGCCAATTTGAGGTATCCATACGTATCCCGGTAGTGATTACAAATTTCAAAAATCTATAACTTTCTTATCTTTTGTCAGATTTCGTTCAAACTTTCACCAGTCTTCTTCCTGATTAATTTGATATCTTTTAGAGTTGTTTACTATTAGGGCTGGATTTCCCTTTTAGTGCTTTACAGATAGTGCAATACTACCCAACTATATCTAAGCAATTAACTTTAATAATATGTGTTTAAGCAAACCAGGTACTCATTCATACCTAGGTGGAGAGTTGCCAATATAGATTATTGTCTCACCATAGGACATTTTTAACAAGCAAAGTCATATCATAATAAAAATCAATTTGATCATTTTACCTTTAAACAAAAAATATAGTTCACAAATCATTTCAAAATTAATAAATGCAATTGAACCCTGATTTGTTTTCATTCCAAGTGATTAAACCAATGATGCAACCACATTTACATGCTTAATCTACTTTATATTTTGCTTTCAGTTATGTTTTGAAGATTATGATTCATTATTGCTTCCCTTTCTTTCAATTTGTTGTTTCTTTATTTCTTTGTTTGAAAAATGTGGATTGATTAGTTTTCCTATGCTGTAAACTACTACAATGCACACTATTTTGTACTTTGTCATTTGGTGAATTACAATTACATTTTTACCACTTAAATAAACAGTAACAGATTTGGGCACAACCACCACCACAATTCAACTTTCCATACAGTATCTGCTAAATAATTGTAAAACTCCTCCGTTTCATTTATACATATCTAGGTTTAATAACTTTGCTTTTCCATGAAAGCCTGCACAAAGCAATTAGAAATCATTCAACTCATATGTGACCTGTAAACTTTTTGCAGAAGGTTAACAAACTTTCTACTAAGTACTAGACAAGCAGGAAACATAAACTGAAACATACATTGTAATGCAATTGAACCTGATTACAACAGCAGCAACACACAAGAAATGCAAGCCATACTAAGGAAACATCTGCCTACAGGATAGAATATCTGTAGTGGACTGCGCAGAGGTGGCATAAGGCGAAAGTGCAGAAGAGAAAAAATATGAAGATGTCACAATTTAAACCAAGCAAAATGCTAGTCATATTATTTACCCGGTATATTTTTTAAAGAGTTTTTGTGAGCAAGATTGAAATACCATTGATGAAAAAAATGAGGGAGATGAACATGAGAATTAATGGCACATTGAAAAAATACAACAGACCGACTTTATACAGAGAAAGGGGGAGAGACTGACAGAGAAAGAGATAGAAAACTGTACTGAAAAGAGAGACAGGGAAATGAAACTTAGACAAAAGAGAGAGAAAGAGAGAGATGGAGTGAAAGAAAGAGAGATAAAGAGAGAAATCGAAAGAGAGTGAACAAGAGAGAGAGAAAAGAGAGAGAGAAAAACAAGACGGAGAGAGATAGAGAGAAAGAGAGAGAGAGAAAGAAAAAGAAATAAAAAATGAAACGGAGAAACAGAAGAAGAAAAAAATAGACAGAAAAACAGAGAGAGATACACAAGTAAACATAGATAAAGCAACTGTAAAACTTCCTGTATTATACATTGCATTCATTTCATAGCACACACTATAATAGATAATAGTTCTGCAAAAAGAGGGGTTAGGCAGAATATGCACAGTTGCTCCCATCAAATCACATTCTAATAATATTTGTTAGAAAAATCCATAAAACCTTTCATAAGAAAACCATCTCCATAGAACTCAATTTACATCAAAAAATATGTTCCTTACCAAGAAGTGGGTGGCTATGAATCTATCTTTGATCTGTGAGAAATGTAGTTTCATATCAGTTATATCTTGCAATGTTTTAATGAGATTTTTATTAAGAAATTGCAAAGGATAAAGTCTGAAGGATATCAAGTTGTCTAAATACAGTACATGTTCATGTAGAATATCATGGTGTCAAATTAAAATGTATGACATATATAAACACAAGAGGAGATAAAAACGAGATGAATTTTTTATTACATTTATGGAAATATATGTCTGCTTAAGATTTTTTTTTCTTCAGGTGGGGGGGGGGGGGGGGCTTTTTTTTTACCCCCCCCCCCCCCCCCCCCCGAATTACTACTGCTACCTGTTGTCGTACAAATAAATGCAAGACAAAGCAATTCATCCCATTTGTGCATATATACACGTGTACTATTAAAGCACAAACATGACAAACAATGGGATAGTGAAATGTCTGAAGATCACTTAGATCCCCTGTAACCTCATATTATCTCTGTTCCGTTCTCTGTGGGTTTTGTTCTTTCTTCTTTTTATTCACCACGTGCCAGCTCAAATGACAGTGCCTGGATGATCAAGGTCAAGGGACTCCTATATATATTATGTAGATGTGACCTACATTGCTCGTTTAATCTTCAAACACTGACAAGGACAGACAACAATTAGTCACCACAAACAGGATTCATTTCCCAATAACATTGTCACATGACTGTGTAGTCGAGTCCAAATCTTTCGAGAGTTTTTTTATCAATGAATTGACAGTCGGTATTGAGATTTAGAACAATGACATTGTCACATGACTGTGTAGTGAGTAAGAATCCAAATTATTTGAGAATTTATCAATGAATTGAGAGTCTGTAGTAAGATTTAGGACAATATATGAGCTGATAAAACAAAAGATATAGCATTCTCTAAAATTATCCTATGGATGAATACACTGTAGATAGTTAAAACAAAATTAAGGGGGGGGTTGAAACTCTTGATATAATGATGTCCTAATGATTTGCACTTAAATAGTTGGCCTACATGTAATAAAAGGGAATAATTAGAAGAGCATTGGAAATTAAAAAGCAAGAGTGTGAATACTGAATAGTACATACACGTATATAACATTTGTCAGATAGACAGTAAATAACTGCATTTGTAGTACTACTACTAGCAGCATAATATGGCTTTAACAGCAATAGTTTATTTATATGGCCACTTCAAATAACAGTTCAAAAGATTATATCTCGAATATCAAAGTTGGCAATCCAAGAACATGCTAATGTCCTTTGTCAGGTAATTTTTTTTTAAAAGGTGCCAGTATTTCGATTACGATCATTAAAAACTTACTCAGGATTCATTTAAATTAGTATTCAGTAATAGAGGTATCAAATATGCAGGGTATTCAATCCACCTCTTGCCCAAGCTTGTAAATAAAAACAAAAATGAAAACAAACTTGAATGGAAGCACATTGAACATATTGTCTTGAACTGGCATGCAGTACGGCTGTTTTCCTCATTCATAAGCTACAGTGTATTTGTGTGATTTTGTTTAGGCTCACATGACTTCCTGCCTTCCTGCCAACAAAAGGAAATACATTCAACACTACCACTCTAAACAAGAAAATTAACTTTTAATCTATACTCAAGGTAATGGTATTCATCTCAATGAAAATGGGAAGGACAGACCAGGTATCTCCTTTCTTAGATAAGTATTTGTGCATATTTGTACCGGTACATCGAGGCATGGCCTATGTACATGTACAGTCTCTTGGAGTAATTGGAAACATATATTTCTTAAATTAAAAGTAAAAGCAAACTTTTAGTTTAACAAAACTATAAAATTACTATTATCTATAATATCCTGCATAAAAAAATGTATTGGTTTTTAATTAGTTGAGAGCTTGTCACATGACCGGAAATATTTCAACTACGCTATGTTAAGGTCACTCTGAAAAAGAACTATTTGGGAGTTGACTTTTTTTCTTTTTTCCCCTTCAAATCTCAATTTAATAATTTGTTTTTATTTTAATTCTTTTTAAAAATAAAAACTGTAATTTTCTTTAATTCAAACTTTAAAAAATTTCAATAAACAAATTCTAAAAATTGTACTTTTTTTTAATTTTTGATCCGGGGCTGTGTCCCTTATAGACCGTGGGCCGAGCGCGATTTTAGGGCTTAGTTTTTTTTTATTGGACTGACTTTGTTGTACATAGTTTTTGGTAACCAGAAACTAGGATAAAAATACACAAATCCCAAATCAGCTTATCCCCGCGACTGAATCCTTGCCGTTGTATAAAACATAAGTTTAATTGACAAGTTATTTAAGAGAAATGCGCGTGAACGAGACCGCCAACTCTCCGTTCGTACACGTGTATAAACTCACCGTGCGACGAGAGTGAAGCAGCACATTCTCCCACTCCGTCGAACGAAGAAATTATGTAATTCATTCGAATATTTCCCAAAGCTAATCACATTTGCTGATGTAAATAATATGATTTTGCAAATATGAACTGCGAAAACTAATGAAAACCTCGTCAGGGTGAAAATATTTCGAAGATAGACGGTCATAGCTACCATGAAACAGACGAGAAATAGCGCGTTGCCAATTTGATATTATTGTAAGGATTGTATGCAATTCTCTTGAATGTACGTACTATGACACTGATCTGTGTAGAGATCAGTGGCTCCGTACCGACAAGACTAGAGTAATTTTTATGTAATTAAAACTTTTGATGAAAACATTTCTTGTATTAGCAATGCAATGGTAGTTTAAGAATAGGCCTACAGAATAGAGTCCCTAAATATTCATTGTAATTATAAAAAAAAAAAAATATATGTCTTTTTTATTTCCTGTCCTGTAGTAGTTTTTACATGTTTTCAAATGTTTGATTTTTGATTTTTTTTTTTGGGGGGGGGGGGGGGGGAGTACTCGCTTAATAATAGGGTATACGGGGATGTGGGTGATTTTTCTTCCTGGAGGAAGAAATATGACAATGTTTATTCAAAATTGCACTGCTTTCACTGGCTTAAAATTGATAACAAATACATGCTGAGGTATAATTATGTGAAGTGTACAGAATGATGATGTATAATTTTATGTCGTCTGGATTTTGAAATCATGTGATGTTATTATAGTTCTACAAAATGTTTTCATACATGTTTGGTTTACAGACATTTTATTTGTCAGGACTTATACATTTTTGACTAAACAAATGGTGACAAGGTTTTATATCCTTTTCCCCCTCTTCCTGTCAGATATGTATACCAGAAGCCGATACTTATAAGAAACACTCAATGATATTGTTTAATAAGTAAAATACACAGATTTTAGAGCATATTTTCTGTTAGTTTTGTTATGTTTTGATGAACTAAATGTGCGAAGAACCATTTACTGGATGAGAATGTGAAATGAAAGATAAATGTCGGTATGTGAAGGCTTCCACTTAACCAAAAATAAATGAATATAAATAAATATATTTATAAAAGTTTACGGGGATCCGGGACGGGAATCATGTGCCGCCGGAATGCATGATTTTTTCACAAAAAATCCCTTGACAAGGGTTAGGGTTTTGTAGGCCTAATTCAGATCGGATATTTTAGCTCATTTTTTCGCTGGAGTATACAATTTTTTTTTTAAATAATGGCCCCTTTCTGCCTAAATGACCATTAAATATAGGTACGGGTCAGTTGTCGGCCTTATACATTTCGTCAGGACTTATACATTTTTGACTAAACAAATGGTGACAAGGTGTCAGTTGTTAGCGGCACACCCCAGTCGGAACCAAATGTGACATAATTTGTTAACCAAAAATAAAATATTTTATAAAGGAAGCCGAAACCAATGAATTTATTAAAGATGAACATGAATAAATGATTGAAGAAATAAATTATCACATGTCACCAAAAAACGTTTTAGTTCTACTCATTTGGTTTTTCTTTTTACTTTCCTGAAATGGAATATGGATCACTTCCGAAACACTTCAATGAAGATACACTTCAATAAATTTATCATTTGGCAGCTGTAGATCCAAGGGGGGGGGGGGGGGGGGGGGCATCGAAGAAATTCACTGACGAGCAAGCCGTCAGGTTAAGTGGAAGCTTTTGCATACTGGCATTTATCTTTCATTTCAGATTCTCATCCAGTAAATGGTTCTTCACACATACATGTAGATGGGCATTCCGTTCATCAAAACATAACAAAAAGAACTATAATAGGGCAGGTCCAAGCTATTGTCCCCTCTGGGGGTCAAATTTCATCTTTATATATATTTAACAAACTATACCTCATTTTAAAGCTGAAACTATGAATTTTATGAATCTGATAACAAAACAAAAAAATTATCAAAATACGAAGAGTGCCAAGGTCACGAACTTCGATTTTTATTAATTAGCGTGACGTACGGGACATTACATTTTTATTTTTGTATCTCCTTTGAATTATTTGTTTAAAATTAAATATCTCAGGACTTGTAGACCATCATGCTAGAAAATAGGAAAAAAATATAAAAACTTTCAAAATTAATTAATTATGCAAATGAGGTAGGTTCCAAAGTGTGATGTCCCGTACGTCACAATTTGATCATAATTTGTTTAATTTTAATTATGAAAATAATTTTTTTTTTTTAAAGATATTCTAGGAAGTTCTAATTTAGATGAATACCTAACAAAAAATAGTTTTAACAAAAATTACAAAAATTCTGTGTTGATTACATAATCAAATTAAGAAATGTGACGTACGGGACAAGTGTGTGACGTACGGGACAACCCCATATAAAACCAATGCAAGATGTGAAAAAGGAAATGACCAAAAGGAGAATATATACTGTGTTAGGAAACTTGTTGTATACAGGGATATATGAACATTCCAACTTGGTCCCTTCTAGGAATTTACTTGTTTGTACTGAATTTGATGTAATTAGTCTTCAAGCCAGACCCCTGGTATTATCAACTTTGGTATTTTGCCAGTTGATGTCCCCAACATTGGCAGGATGCTAAATATGTAAATCGTAATAGTGTACAAGTTCCTGGAATGAGTCTAATGAAATTATATGGTAGTAGATGCACCAGAAGCTGGCTTTTACAACTCATAGATGATGCAGGTAAGAATCCATGTGAGGTTTTTTTGATATTCTATTTAAATGTCATATATGATGGTAAAGGATTACAGGATACACTGTACATGTTATGGAGCCAGCTTGGGAATTTTGATCTCCTAAAAACTAAATCATAACTTTTAAGGAAGGATAGCCTTTTTGAGTATTTCACACTCTCACCCACTTAAGATTTGTATCACTTTTACACCCATGCATTTTTGTTGATTTTGCTTTAATCTTTTGAATTGTGGAAAAGGTCACACACACCTTTAGGGTTTTAATTTCTTATATCTGGTGGTGTTAATAAGATGTCTTTAATCAATACAAAATACATTCAAGATTTATATTTTTGTATCCATCTTTCACAAACATGTAGGCTACATTAATGTACATCAAATTTCTTGAATATATGACAGCAACATATATACATGTTCTAATCTGTGATAAAAGGATTTAAAAAAGACAATATGTTCAGCATTATCTTTGAATTCCTTCTATGATATTACTAACAAGTAATTCAAACAAGCTATGAAGAAAAGACTTCATATTTTTAATGTATCTTTGTTCACAAACACTTAGAGCATAAGAAATGTTCTCTGACAAAATATGATGTGCCGAGTGTGCCCCTGTGTTTCAAACAAGTTTAAATAAAAGTTTTCAAGTTCAAGTTCATCTTCTTCATTAATTATAATTTAAAACATTTTGCAATGTTGAATGGAATGGATAAAAGAAATGAGAAAAGAAGCATGACTGCACATGATAGACGGGTAAATGGAATAAAAATGGTAATTTAGTGTGTATAAATATATTTATTCAATTTGTTTTCTTTGTTAAAGTAATATTTGTATTGATTTACCCCATAAATTAACACAGAGGATATTAAGTGATGGTCAGAGGATCTAATTGGGTTCTAAAACACTCTAATTGTCACTGATTTAAGTTAAAATTGTTCACATTTAACAAATTTTGACAAAAATTCTTCATTTCTATGCATTTTCCCATAGGGAAAAGTTGTCCCGTACGTCACGTGTCCCGTACGTCACATACACACATTTATGTTTTGGTATATTACATAACAACGAAAGGTCAGAAAAATATGGTAATAGTTGTGATTAATGCTTGATTCCATAATGAATTAAGATATCATTACTATAAATCTCATAACTTAATAAATTCAGAGAACTTTATGATGAACTTATTTTTGAAAAAGTCAGAAATTCTCTGGTCCCGTACGTCACGCAGCACATTAATTACATTAAAAATTAATTTATGATTTGGTCAGAACTAAAACTTTCCACAAATGAACTAGCCCATAATAGCCACAGACTCCTACCAAAAGATAGCCATATAAATAATGTCATCCATTGTTATTTCTTGTTTAAAGTCTCTGAATGTCCCGTACGTCACAAAGCAAATAGCTTGGACCTGCCCAATAACATCACATGATTTCAAAATCCAGACGACATAAAATTGTACATCATCATTCTGTACACTTCACATATATACCTCAGCATGTATTTGTTATCAATTTTTAAGCCAGGGAATGCAGTGTAATTTTGAATAAACATTGTCATATTTCTTCCTCCAGGAAGAAAAATCACCCACATCCCCGTATACCCTATTATTATAAAGCGAGTACTCCCCCCCCCCAAAAAAAAAAAATACAAAAAAAAAAAAATACAAAAAATACAAAAACATTTGAAAACATGTAAAAACAACTACAGGACTGGAAATAAAAAAGACATATATCTTTTTTTTATAATTACAATGAATATTTAGGGACTCTAATTCTGTAGGCCTATTCTTAAACTACCATTGCATTGCTAATACAAGAAATGTTTTCATCAAAAGTTTTAATTACACAAAAATTACTCGAGTCTTGTCGGTACGGAGCCACTGATCTCTACACAGATCTGTGTCATAGTACGTACATTCAAGAGAATTGCATACGATCCTTACAATAATATCAAATTGGCAACGCGCTATATCTCGTCTGTTTCATGGTAGCTATGACCGTCTATTTTCGAAATATTTTCACCCTGACAAGGTTTTCATTAGTTTTCGCAGTTCATATTTGCAAAATCATATTATTTACATCAGCAAATGTGATTAGCTTTGGGAAATATTCGAATGAATTACATAATTTCTTCGTTCGACGGAGTGGGAGAATGTGCTGCTTCACTCTCGTCGCACGGTGAGTTTATACACGTGTACGAACGAAGAGTTGGCGGTCTCGTTCACGCGCATTTCTCTTAAATAACTTGTCAATTAAACTTATGTTTTATACAAACGGCAAGGATTCAGTCGCGGGGATAAGCTGATTTGGGATCTGTGTATTTTTATCTTTTTATTAACATTATCTAAATCTTGTACCAGTAATCTATGCAACGGACTGGAACGAAAATCGCGCTCGGCCCACGGTCTATTAGCAAATAGTACTGTCGGATTCACCTCTTGCGCATAGTTTTAACCAGAACTGTTCAAGACAATGTATATTTGTATATTATTACAACTGTCTTCAATACTTACATACAGGTAGATCCGCTAAAGCGCACAATTGATAAAAGCCACATTTATGACATTTCATCGGGAGGACGTTCAATTTTAATTTATTATTGATTGATATATTCATTTCTGCATGGCACATAACATGGTATTCATGATCAACATGAGATCCAAAAACGCATAATGCTTTCAAATGACAGTTACAACTACAGTATTACTGCATATAGAGAAACATGCAGAGGCAATATACCGTAAGCCTTAGAAGGTTTCAAAAAGTCTCCCTAGGGCAATTTCCAAACTTGATATGTATCTTTTAACTGTCTATTGTAGCATATACATAGACAATGTTGTTTAAGATTTAGGTTCATATGACCTGTATAATGTACCGGTACTACAAATACAAATGCTTAATGTATGATCAATCCTTTTATAAGATTGCCAAAGGATAAATTCATCACATCTGCTCTTTGCAATATATGCAGTGATTCAACTAATTTCCTCTAGTAATCAAGAAATTAATTAGGCCTATTGGTTTATCACAGAATAATTTCAAACCCTAACTCCAATAAAAGGTTTCACATGCATACATTTCTACAAGGGAATTCTAATCTCAAATACACCACAAGGTCAACTACGACTATTTGATCAAGATAGGCAAATAATTATTCAATACTCAATGGCCGAGTGATATTGTCTATCAAGACCTTTGAGCTTTGCTCGTTCGCTCTGAGGAGCTTATGAATGAAAGAAAAGAGTGATAGGATATCGGTGACCTGGCCAATAGATGAATGACAAGTCACAAATGATTAAGCTGCCACAAGAATCACTGTTGAAAAGGAATATTCAATGGCAAGATGCAGATCGTTCCAAAAGTGGCATCAGAAATCAAGATAGAAGCACTTATCTGGCTGATAGCCAAGTAAACATAAATCACAAAATGATAAAATGAAATGCCACATGAATTTTGTCTGAACATTCAAAGGTACATGTATGTCATCCTATCAAAATGTTTCATCACTAAATCAAGGTAAATGAAAAAAAACAGTGATGCTAGCACTAATCTGGCCAATAGCTAAGTGACAACTCGCAAATGGTGACAGCTAGTGCCACACGAGTCAATCAAAGACATTTAACAGCACGATTCTCTTTCTTAACTCTTACACTGCCATGAGACTGCTAGCGCGCTATTGTTATAGTGCCATGTGCACGCGAGCGTGCTATCGATTGAAAGCCACGTTCATGCTAGCGAGCCACCGCTACGGTGCTTTGTGCGCGCTAGCGCGCAGATGTTATAACAGTTATTGTTCATGCCCATTGCACCGTGTTGAGTGCTTTTGCAGCGCTATTGAAAGTACCGTCGCGTGCATCAGATTATCGGCTTTGGATTACGCGTCTTTGTATACAACAGTCAGATTGGATTTTCTCGAGTAATTTAGAGATTTGTTTTTGATATCATATATCATCATTATGCCTCCCCATCGCATTGGATTGGTTCGACAACTCACTGATAGTGCTTATTTACTTCAGCAAAATTACAAATTCATGAAATGATATTGGTATCAATGGAAAAAGGGTGAAATTTCATACAACTCTCATGTACAATGTTTGTTTATACAACATACGAATGAGAAGTTATAGTGGATCAAACATAGTAAAGATTTTAAAAACACGCACTTGAACCAACCCTAAAATTAACTTGGCACGCAGGGGCTTTGTTGCTGGCACAATAGAGATTAGCACTGTGGCACTGGGTGCATTGTATGGGTGGCAGCTTAAGAGTTAATGTTCAAAATGTATAGTAACCAGAGTAAAAAAGGAGATACCAGTACACTCTACAGGAGCACTTTGTCAGCTCTGAATGGATGGTTAGCTTTCTCAAATTCAGAACTTTTCCTACGCTTATCACTTCTTCCTTACATTGTCTCACTTGTAATGTTAGAAACTTTATCAGGCTTTTGAATAGAAATTTTGGCAACAAGAGTTTTCAATTCAATTGAAGCATGCAGCTAATCTGTATCTGACCACACAATGAAAGTCAATCACCGGTATAAAGAACGGGGGTAACGGGGGTATCCTAGCTAGTCATAAGGACCGCTATTCTTAACTTGTAATTTCCTATGGGTGAATGACCGCTATTCATAAAACGTAAAGGGGTCACTTTTCATAAAGGCATAATGACCGTTATTCTTAAGGACCGCTATTTATAATAAGGACCGCTATTCATAATACGAAAAAAGGGTGAATAGCGTCCCTCTTCTTCTTTGATTATGAGCAGCAGTCTTATGAATAATGACCCTCATGAATATAATGACCATTTTCTCAAATTTTGAATAGCGGTCCCTATGAATAGTTGCCCTATTGACATTCTGTGCTACATGTACATTACTTACCGACACAAAGGGCAACAGATGCCAGTAATGACAGCAAATGAACAGACTTCATCATGTTTTTTTTCTCTACTTTCTTCTCACCAACAGGCCAAATGTCAACCAGCAACTGAATAAAGGAAATAAAAAGAAAAGATGATATGGAAGTGAAGAGATGAGGAGATTGATATAAAAGAGAAATAGAACAAAAGAGAAAGAAGAGAAAGAAAGGGAAGGAGAAGAGAAAGAAGGGGAGGGAGAAGAGAAAGAAGGGGAGGGAGAAGAGAAAGAAGGGGAGGTAAAAGAGAAAGAGAGAAACAGGTTATGATATTGTGAATGATGTTGATAAAACACAATGTCGTATCGCTACATTCCAAAGCCCAATACATACATCAATGATAAGATACATGTAACAGGCTATCAGAATGATGGTACAAGTAAGCCTACAAATCTGCAATGTTTGACAGAAGAAAAAAAAATCATTCAAACAAATCAGGTACATGTATATGAATCTTAATATGAATGTCAGATAATTCTACCTTTTTCCAAATAATGATGCACTAACTCAAGAACAGTCCAGCACTGTAACAGGTGCAGTTACAGATTACGAAGATACTTCGGGATTTAACACAGTGAAAATAAGAGACGCAATTTATGGAAAGCTACAATTTGTTACAGCTAGGACAGTTCAGAAACAGTCCTCAACTAAATTGCACATGGGTACATTGGAAATCGTTCTCAAGATTCCAAATTTGTACAATGTACACCCACCACTGAACAGTAGGGCTGAGATTAAATCCGATAAGTAAACTGACACAAAGGGTGATAACAGCTATAGAGGCCAAAAGTTTGCCAATCACAGAAGTACATGACTACATGATTGTACACTCTCCTTATCACATTGTACCTTGTTAAACTAGAGTTTCGTGCACTGATTCACTGGCACTTGGTCGTAGAAATGTGATAAGCGTTCAAAACTATGATCAATGTACAATCTTGAATGTGAAGGTCACTTTGTTTCAATTTCAGTCATTAAAATAACTAGGTCATGTGTACGTGGACCAATGAAAATTGCTAGAACATGTACATTGTGGGGGAAAAACTGCTTTCATGAATAATATTCTTCTTCTTTTCTTTTTCTTTTTTTTTTTTTTTTTTTTTTTGGGGGGGGGGGGGGGGAGGGGGTTAGTGGTTCACATCTTTACCACAGAAAAAGAAAGTCACAAACACATTTATTCCCATAGTGTACATGCAATTGACTGAAATGGTGTCAGAACAATAGTTTTACATATTGTGAGCTCTTAATGTTTGCTAATTCTGCAAAGGCTTAAAATCAATACTCTATAAAACGTTTTCAGTCAAATCAGGTTCATAAAGAATTGTTGACTTGTTGACAAAGTCCTTTTGAAGTGAGTCATACATGTAAATTTGCATCAAATTGCATGTACCGGTACTTAAATTCATACTTTGGTCGACGTATAGTACGCTTAAATACAGCTTCTATAATACTGATATAATGCATTTGAGGCTGTAGTTTGTGCCAAACATGAAAATATTGTCTGATGACGTGGTATAATACGAATTTCCAAATACTGATGGCTGATGCACAAATTATATTCAACTCCTATAGTTTTTTGTCCCCCCCCCCCCCTTCCCCCCTCCTTTCCTTTTTGACCTGCATCCTTTTTTGTAAAGCAAATTGACCTTGTTCCGAGCCTTGGCGCACTAGATAGACTAGTGCATACGAAAGAGAGTTTAATCAATGACAATCTTTTGTTAAAATCGACCCAGGCCCAACAGCATGTACCCCCCTCCCCCCCCCCCCCAAAAAAAAAAATATATATATATATATAAAATCGCTGAATATCATAGAGAACAAGAATACGTACCCTCCACCTTTTAATATTTTGTTAAATATCCCGACATAAAAATAGGAATTATTTCTTGGCTTCACCTGCATGCGCGCTGCACTGCAATTCTAAGTTCTAACCCTTTTGATCTTGACACAGTTTAACAAAACCCATTCCGATTTCTGTTATTTGACAAGGAAAAGTTAGTCCCTATAGAATACTCCTAGTTAATTAATTTAGCTTTGATTATTTATATTTGAAGCACATCATTAACATAAATCTACCTGTAAACAACTTCCATAAGTTACAGATAGAAGGACTCCATTAATTTAAGTGATCATCATTGCCACCCACCACAAAACGAATTGAAAAGGCTCCATTTTAAAAATCAATTAGGGTCTATCAAACACTTTACTCATTGAAAAGAGAGCATGCACATCTCCAAACGAAACTCAGACTTAAGGGAGATGACAGCAACTTACGGCAAACTTACGACCAGCGAATTATATTTAAAGAAAATTAGGCCTACCTTGTATGAGATGAAAACTCAGGTATTTTCAGGAGAGCAGTCCACAGTGCAGTACTACAGCAATAACATACAGCAACCAACTTATACAGCAAGTTCGGTCGCAGTCTTGAAAGTTGTAATACGCTGCGAAATGTACAGTAAGCACGACGTCCGCAGTTGTTGCGATCAGCTGTTTGTCGCAAACCATCAACGCGGGTTGATTGTATGCAAATAAAGTACGTGCTGCCAATCTAAGCAAAACATCCTAAGGTTTATATTTTGATTCACATATAATATAATTTGTTCTCTTAAATACAATAAAGTATAGATTACGTAATAGTTTATCTTTACATGCATTTTAAAATAGTTAATCTGGAAATTAACAAGATAATAAAGGATCTAAAGATAATACGATTTTATAAAAATTGGCAACATTGCCGTGTTAACTGGAAAGGGGGCGGGGCATGTAATATTGTGGGCTGACCTTATATTGTTGTCAAGTTCTCTTTCAACTATGACGACCAATCATCTCGAATAGTTATCATTTTTGTTGAAGTTTTTTTAACAATAGCGTTATCTGGGCAGCTGTCATCGCAATATTCGAGCAATATATAGGTCCCTGAATTCATTCAGTCGGGCAGCGAGGTGGTCTTTGCGAATTATTAGATAAGATAAGAGGGAAATATGGAAGGAAGAGATCAGAGGCGGCGGAGCAACTTCCAAAGTGGGGGGGGGGGGGCACCAAAAAAAAAGGGCACTTTCTGGAAAAAAGGGCAACTACAAAGGGAAATCTCAAATCGAAAATATAATTTGTTTAGACATTGATATATACCCCTATAATTTGATTACATTATCAGGGATGATTTCAATATTTGTTTCTCTTTATACATCGTATAAAATATTGCTTAAGCATCATACCTTGCAGTTGGGTGTGATGGTCGAAACAAATCATTTGCGAGCGAGCAAAGCGAGCAAGGAAAAATATAAGATTTGTGAGGTCGCAGTGCGAAAACTACATCTTATAAAAAGGAAAAAAACAATTCTCATCGGGTTATATATAAGCACATTCTCATAACAGTAAAACTGAAAAGACCTGTGATAAGTAACATAACTATAACATCTATAAATGTGAGCGAGCGTAGCGAGCGAGCTTTGGGAGATATTGCTCTTAGTCGCTTGAAATTAGGGGCACGTTTATAATGATGAGAGGAAAAGGGGACACTTATCGAAGGGATAAGGCACTTATTAGAAAATAAAAGGAGCACGTGTCAAAGTACAAAGGGTTATTATCAGAGGTGAAAATGGGGCACTCACTAGGGATGAAAAGGCACTTATGAGAATGGAAATTGGGCATTTGTCGACGGAAAAGAGGCAGCCATCATATTTTGATAGGGGCATTTCTGAAAAGGGGATAGGTTCCTCATAAGAAAGGAAAAGGGGCACGTATCATTGTTAAAAAGGTTAACTTTATCAGAGGTGAAAAGGGGCAGTTATCGCATCTGAAAAGGGGCACACACCATATATGAAAGAGGCACTTATGAGAATGAAAAAGGGGCACTAATAATAAAGGGAAATGTGCATTTGTTGGAAGAAAAGGAGCACCGATCAGATTTTGATAGGGGCAATATATTGGAGTTGAAAGGGGGCTTTTAATGAAAAGCGGATATTATGAAGGAAAAAGAGCATTTATTAGGAAGGAAAAGGGGCACGTGTCAAAATAAAAGGGGGTGTTATTAGAGATGAAAAGAGCACTTATCAGGAGGAAAAGGGGGCACTTGTCAAAATAAAACGAGTATCTCTCAGAATTGAATAGGGTCATTTACCAGACATGAAAAGGGGCACTAGTTAGAGAATGAAAAAGGAATGTTCATAGGTGAAAAGGGGCATTTATGAAAAGGCGAAGGGCTCTTTGTTACATGGGGGCACTTATCATAAGGAAAAGGAGCACTTATTAGAAAGGAAAGTGGGCACATATGAAAATATAAGGTGTGCCTATAGTTATTAAAAGGGAAAGGGGCACTTCTTACAAAGGAAAATGGGCAATTGTCAAAGTAAAAGGGGCACCTCTAAGATTTGAGTAGGGCAATTATCAGAGGTGAAGGAGGCGCTTAACAAAAGTGAAAAGGGGCACTTCTCGTACCCGAAAAGGGGCACCTACTAGAGATTAAAAAAGGCACTTATGAGAATGGAAAATAGACATTTATTGCAAAGGAAACTGGGAACTTGTCAGGAAAAAGAGGTACGTGTCAAAATAAAAGGGGCACATATCAGAGGTGGAAGGGGGAGGTGGCACTATAAAAAATTAATAGGGGCACTTATCAAAGTAATAGGGGCACTTTTAATGTAAAAAGGGGCGCTTCTTACAAAGTTAAAGGGGCACTTTCCCTATGGAAAAAGGGGCACTTTTGGGGTACTTGTAAAAGTGGGGGGCACTGAGCCCCCCCCCCCCCTGCCCCCCCCCCCCCGGCTCCGCCGCCTCTGGAAGAGATCGAGGTAGAGAACGGGTGCATATCACTTTGCCACCAAAATCAAGTAAACATTCTCAACACAGTAATCTGCCACCATCTAATTAATATTAATAATAATAGATCAGTAATTCTTGTATAGCGCATAATACGACATGAAATAACATCTTTAAGACTATGCGCTAGATTATCTTCTCTTACAACTGGATGTTGTAAAGAAATAAATAATAACTAAAAAGTCTATGATAGGTAGCCGAGAAAGTGAATGATAATAAAAACTTCAATACACAATAAAAATGTACGAAATTCGCTCTAATACTTCTGTCACACTGCTTAACGGTCTCCACACCCATTCTGAACCGACCAATTATTGGCCTTTGAATATTTGTTATTGGAGGTAAGGTAAAGTTTTGTAAAGTACCGTCTGGTGTCAGTCTTGTGGCTAAGGTAGTGAAAGTGTATGTGGTATAAACTTTCTTCAGCAATATCTCATAAGATGTACATAACTAGATTTATTGTACTGAGCATAATGGAATAATAAATGGAATTTTATCCATTCCCTTAAGATACCTGTATAGCCTCGGATCAGAGAACTATAGCAAATTAAAACCAGCAGTGTTCACAAATTGATTTGCGCATTGCACCGGCGCACGAGATTGTGATCTATCAATATTCTCGATTTATCAACGCAATAAATGACAATTTATTCATTGGAAGTCAATCGTTCTACTTTCATTTCCTTTTTGTCTTTCAATCCCCGGTTGCCCTTTCCGTTTGGGGCTTATATTATGGACTCTTATCTCATTCATGTTTGCATGAATATTTGTGAATAGCCGAGAAACATTATCAATCATCTTGGGTTTGTGACTGTGTTTAGTTGTTGTGTTACTTTGCATACTGATGTTTTTTAATTACATGTCTACGTGACCTGCAATATGCATTGCTTCGGTGTATATATTTTTTACACGACTCCTTTGAAATATTTAAGTTATTATAATTATATTGCATGGTGATTTGGTCTCATTATGGAAGATGACAGGAATAACAAGAATTTATCAGGACATTCATACAATAATCCCTAGTAATTGATAGGAGCAGGGGCGTCGCCAAAGAGGGGGGGTGTGTAGGGGGGTGCGACACCCCCCCCCCCCCACCTGTCAGGATATTGTCGGTAAAACTGCGCTGCCGTCGGGAAAAAAGAGAAAAGGGGGAGGGAAGAAAGGGAGGGAAAGGGAAAGAAAAGAAAAAAGAAAAGGAAAAGAAAAAAAGGAAGAAAAAGAAAGGAAAGAAAGGAAAAGAAAGGAAAGAAAAGAGAAGAAGGAAAGAGGAAAAAAAGAGGGAGGAGAGGAAAGAAAGGAAAAGAAAGAAAAGAAAGAAAAGGAAAAAAAGAAGAAAAAGAGAAAAGGGAAACAAAAGAAACGGGGGATGGAAGAGAGGAGAGAGAGGGGAGCTAAGAGCCTGAGATAAAAGGAGTGGGAGTAAAAGAGAGAGGGGGGTTGTTGGGTGGAGTCGTCTCGTCGAGGGAGCAAGAAAGACACGGGTAAATATATTGCTGTGTCGGGTCAGCTGTGTCGGTATTCTTGCTCTATCCTCGTTTACTATATCAATGCAGAAGTTTGAAGTCGGTGAGATGTATAACGTCGGTCGGCCGACAAGTTATCCACTGTGACAACTTCGTATTTTCTCGAAGTTTCACTTTCCTATAATATCAGCTAAAGAAATCAGAGGTTTAAAGTTTTCGGGGAAACTAAATTCAAACAAGGATTAAGAGTCAACAACGGTACGACGAATCGTCTTCCTTTCTCTATATTGATGAAACGCCAAAAATTCCGCGCTTCGCGCGAGGGAAAAACTTCATTTAGAAGAGTCGCGAACGGTAGGCTACAACGATTCGTCTGCTTTCTCTCATAATTTAAGGAAACATCAAAGCTTCCGCGCTTCGCGCGAAAGGGTGAAACTGAATTCAGATAAATAGAGATTATTAAGAGTCAAAAACGGTACATCGAATCGTCTGCTTTCTCTAATAATTTAATTAAACGTCAAAACTTCCGCGCTTTGCGTGGGAGGGGGAAACTGAATTCAGACATCGATTAAGATTCGAGCACGCAGAATTGGTTTAACGGATCGTCTACTTTCTCTAATAATTTAATGAAATTGCAAAGCTTCCGCGCTTCGCGCGGGAGAGAGAGGGAGAAACTGAATTCATACAAGGACTAAGAATCGAGCACGGTTCAACGAATCGTCTACTTTCTCTAATAATGTAAGGAAACGTCAAGTCTTCCGCGCTTCGCGCGAGAGGGGGAAACTAAATGCAGATAAATAGGGCTTAATAAGAGTCGAAAACGGTGCAACGAATCGTCTTATTTCTATAATAATTAAATCAAACGTCTAAGTTTTTCGCGCTTCGCGCGGAAAAGGGGAAAATGAATTCAGACAAGGATTAAGAGTCGAGAACAGTACACCCAATCGTCTGCTTTCTCTGATAATTTAAGGAAACGTCAAGGCTTCCGCGCTTCGCGCGAGAGGGGGAAACTAAATTCAGATAAATGGGACTTAAAGGTACTATGTCCCTTTTGCAGCCAACCTCAAATTCTGTAGAATTTTGCAGGAATTATGAATATGTCATGTATGTCCTATCTGTGAAATTTAAACGTTAGCAGTGTCCTCATATTCAAATTATGCAAGGAAACCCGTTTACTTGCTAGACTTCACCGTCAGACACTATTGAGTGACTGACTGGCTTTTTTTCTTCTTTGGTAATATATATGAAAAGAGTTGTAAAGGGTACTTGAGCATTTGTCTACATCAATAACCCACTTCTTGTGATGGCCGAGATTAAACTGATTGAATTTTTGCGCAGCATAAAACGTATGACCATTCGGTACAATTGTCTGAAAATCAAGACTATTACTTTTGGGCTCTATAGCCCTAAAGTCGATTTGACAACTAATAGTCGTTATTTTCCCACTTGAAGACATTTTCAAGCCCCACCTTTTTAGGGAAGTTCTAAATTAGTATTATCTTTCAAATGCAGTTGGAATTTAACTTTTTCATTTTTTTGGCCTGCGAATGGGACATAGTACCTTTAATAAGAGTCAAAAACGGTGCAACGAATCGTCTTCTTTCTATAATAATTAAATCAAACGTCTAAGCTTTTCGCGCTTCGCGCGGAAAGGGGGAAACTGAATTCAGACAAGGATTAAGAGTCGAGAACAGTACACCCAATCGTCTGCTTTCTCTAATAATTTAAGGAAACGTCAAAGATTCCGCGCTTCGCGCGAGAGAGAGAGGGAGAAACTGAATAACAAGGATTAAGAGTCGAGCACGGTTCAACGAATCGTCTATATACTTTCTCTAATAATTTAATGAAACGTCAAGGCTTTTTTGTATTGTATTGTATTTATTTTCCAATCATATTAAAAAGACAAATAACATATGACATAAAACGAAATGAAACATAACAGAATTAAAAAAAAAAAAAAAAATTACATGTGTATATAGATTGCTTAAAAATGATTGGCTGGATTGCCCGTTCAGTGTCATAGAAATATATGACACTGTTCTTCGCGCGAGAGGGGGAAACTGAAATAAGATAAATAGGGCTTTAAGAGTCGAAAACGGTGCAATGAAGCGTCTTCTTTCTATAACAATTAAATCAAACGTCTATGCTTTTCGCGCTTCGCGCCGGAGGGGGAGAAACTGAATTCAGACAAGCGGATTAACAGTCGAGAACGGTACAGCAACGGTCTTCTTTTTATAATAATTGAATGAAACGCCAAAGCTTTTGCGCTTCGCGCGGGAGGGGGGGGGGGAAACTTCATTCAGACAAGGCTCAACAGTCGAGAACGGTACAATAAATCGTCTTCTTTTCCTAATAATTTAAAGAAACGTCTGAGCTTCCGCGCTTCGCGCGGTAGGCCTATCAACCACACCCCCTTATGAGCGCTCTTTAAGTGATTCGCTTGCTCACTACCGCCCCTCCCTAAAATAAGATCCTAGCTCCGCGCCTGCATTGAAATATATAGCTATGATGCTGACTAAGTTGACGAAATAATTCGTATATTTATGTCGTCGAGGAAAATGACCATTTGCGCATACGCAAGTACTATAGATAGTCCGTAGGAAAAACAATTTAGCCTTCGGCCCCGGGTATATAGGGTTAAATTTGTATATATTGGGACATTTAATTTTGTCGGTAATTGGGGGCTAGTTTTGTCGGTAATCGTTGGCCTCTACACCCCCTCACTGAAAAAGGTCTAGCGACGCCCCTGGATAGGAGAGGATTCGAGTTTCATTTTTTTAATTTACACACTGTATACTTAACTCTCATAAACTGGAAAGTTGAATAAAATTATCATAAACTGGAAAGTTGATTTTTCCAACAAGAAACGATATACCCCCTGAGTCCAAAATTGCAATGTACGCCGATGGCCTAAGGCCAAATAAAAAAAAAAATGTTTAGCGTCCTGTTTTTTCGAAAAATAGGAAGGAGGAAGCCCTTTTTTTTTCCTTTTTTTTTTCTTCTTTCAAAAAGGCCGCTCAAAATGGCCGCTCGGTACATTTTCCCTGACAGTAGGGGCTATTTTTCAAGATGGCCGCCGACATTTTTTTAATTTTTAAAAAAAATCAGAAATAGATCAATTTTAGCAGTGTTTTTTTATGTTTTTTTTTCTTAAAAAAAAAAAAAAAAAAAAAAAAAGGAGGCGGCCCCCAAAAAGGAAGCGGGCGGGGAAGCTAAACATGTATATTTTTTTAAATGGCCTAACACCCTCCCTCCTCCTTGCTCTCTCTCTCTCTCTCTTTCTCTCTCTCTCTCTCTCTCTCTCTCTCCGTTTTTACTGTGCTTTTCCGTTGTGATAACTCATGTAGGCCTACTCGTCATCACCGCAACAACAGTACTCAACAATAGCCTATATGAAACATGATTTATCATTATTTACATCATCATCATCATCATCAACAAACCCCAAAACACTTATGCTTAAATACTCGTTTTTGATTTTGTCTCTCTACCAGATTTTGGTTTTGTATCATAAAAATTTACGATTAATCGCATCCCGATCGCATCACCCCCAACTAATTATTGGATCTCCTTATTCTCAGTATATAATAATAAGATAAGATAAGATAAGATTTTATTCGTCTTTCTTTCAAATGACATACAGAGCATAACATTGGATCATAACACATTTACAAAGCAAAATAACAAATTATGATAATGATAAAAAACAAAGTCTATAGATAGTTAATTTTTATTTCGCAGATACACATAATGCATGGTAAGAAACAATTAATTGCACCAAGATTAGATAAGGGGGTACACTACATTGAGCAGTGTTCCGGATTTAGGGGGGGGGTCTCCAAGGCAGGACAATCCCGCGAAAAGCACGCGAAAGGGGGGTTCAGAAATGTTGACACTCCTAAGATAGGAGCAGGCGCGGATCCAGGGGGGGCCGAGCGGGCCTTGGCCCCCCCCCCCCCCTCCCCCGCAAAAAAAAAAAAAAAAAAAGAGAAAGGGAAAGAAAGAAGAGGAAGAAGAAAAGAAAAGGGGGAAGAAGGAGATGGGGGGGGGGGGGGGCGAAAGGGCTATGCCTCCAGTCCCAGGCTGGTGACCCCCCCCCCCCCCCCCCCCAAAAAAAAAAAAAAAATAAGAGAGAAGGAAGGAAAGGGAAAGAAAAAAAGAAAAGAGGAGATACTGGTGTACTGATAGGGGCGGGGAGGGGGGGGGGGGGCGGGGGGGGGGGGGGGGGGGCTTGGGGGAGATCAAATTCAAACGTGGTTTATTTCTAATTCCACAACGGTGGATTACAAATAATGCTGAAATGACATAATTTTTCCTCACTTTTAATAAATTATTTGTTTTATGTGTTTGTTGGAAAATGACAAATTCCTAAATTTACAGCCAGACAAGAAATATGATTCTTGAGATTCCTACATGTCAGGGCCCGAGGTTTGCGGGGTTAGACAAGGTATCAAAATGTGTTTATCTGACCGCAGGCGCGTAGCCAGCGGGGGGGGGGGGGTGGTGGGGGCGGTCCCCCCAAATCGGAAGAGGACGTAGGAAGAAAAAGGAGCAGAAGGGGGAAAACTGAATTCAGACGAGGATTAAGAGTCGAGAAAACTGAATTCAGACGAGGATTAAGAGTCGAGAACTGTACAACTGTTCAGTCTTCTTTCTCTCATAATCTTATGAAACGTCAAAGCTTCCGCGCTTCGCGCGGGAGGGGGGGAACCTGAATTCAGACGAGGATTCAGAGGCGAGAACGGTAATACGAATCGTCTTCTTTCTCTAATGATTTAATGAAAATCAAAAGCTTCCGCGCTTCGCGCGAGCGTGGGGAACCTGAATCCAGACGAGGATTAAGAGTCGAGAACTGTAATCCGAATCTTTAATGATTTAATGAAACGTAAGAGCTTCCGCGGTTCGCGCGGGATGGAGGGTGAACTAAATTCCGATGAGGATTATTTTCGAGAACGGTACAACGAATCGTCTTCTTTCTCCAATGATTTAATGAAAATTAAAAGCTTCCGCGCTTCGCGCGTAAGGGGGAACCTGAATCCAGACGAGGATTAAGAGTCAAGAACTGTACAGCCAATCGTCTTCTTTGTCTCATGATCTTATGAAACTTAGAAGCTTCCGCGCTTTGCGCGGGAGGGGGGGGGGGGGACCTGAATTCAGACGAGGATTAAGAGTCGAGAACTGTACAACGAATCGTCTTCTTTCTTTAATAGTTTAATGAAACGTCAAAGCTTCTGCGCTTTGCGCAGGAGGGGGAGGGGGGAGACTGAATTTAGACAAGGATTAAGAGTGGAGAACGATACAACGAATCGTCTTCTTTCTCTAATGATTTAATGAATCGTAAAAGCTTCCACGCTTCGCGTTGAAGGGGGAAAACCTAATTCAGACGAGGATTAAGAATCGTGAACTGCACAACGAATCGTCTTGTTTCTCTAATGATTAAATGAAACGTAAAAGCTTCCGCGCTTCGCGCGGGAGGAGGGGGGGGGGAATCTAAATTCAGACGAGGATTATTTTCGAAAACGGTACAACGAATCGTCTTCTTTCTCTAATGATTTAAGGAAATTTAAAAGCTTCCGCGCTTTGCGCAGGAGGGGAGGGGGACCTAAATTCAGACGAGGATTAAAAGTCGAGAAATCGACAACGAATCGTCTTCTTTCTCTAATAATTTAATAAATCGTAAAATACTCGTTTTTTATTTTGTCTCTCTACCAGATTTTGGTTTTGTATCATAAAAATGTACGATTAATCGCATCCCGATCGCATCACCCCCAACTAATTATTGGATCTCCTTATTCTCAGTATATAATAATAAGATAAGATAAGATAAGATAAGATTTTATTCGTCTTTCTTTCAAATGACATACAGAGCATAACATTGGATCATAACACATTTACAAAGCAAAATAACAAATTATGATAATGATAAAAAACAAAGTCTATAGATAGTTAATTTTTATTTCGCAGATACACATAATGCATGGTAAGAAACAATTAATTGCACCAAGATTAGAGAAACAATAGATTCTTTTCATAATTGAATGTAAGTCGATTTTTATGAAGTTCAAGCGAATTGAGTGAGATTGGTACAGCGCCATCACCGTTAAAAACAATATAGGCTCTTCAAAAACTTATCATAATCATTGTTGATGGACCGCCCGATCCAAGGAGTTCCGAGGCGAGCAACTCCTTGGCCAGTGGCGAAGCTATTCTCCCCCCCCCCCATTCCGGGGTCGGAGGGACCGCATTCATGTTCCCAAAATCTCTGGTAAAGGGGTATTTTTCGCTCGACAAAGTCCGGCCCGAGAACTGTTTTTAAAAAAAAAGGGGGTGTAATTGACTTTTCACCCGGAGATTTCTTTAAAAAGGGGTGGTTTTTTTCTTCTCTCTCTCTCTCTCTTTGGATTCCTGAGAAATTTAAAAAGGTGGTTATACAATATTAAAAAGGGGGCATTTCTTCTCTCTCTCTCTCTCTCTCTCTCTCTCTCTATCTCTTTCTCTTTGGACTCGTGAGAAAATAAAAAAAAGTTTTAAAAAAAAAATATATTGAATATCATAGATAAGGGGGTACACTACATTGAGCAGTGTTCCGGATTTAGGGGGGGGGGTCTCCAAGGCAGGACAATCCCGCGAAAAGCACGCGAAAGGGGGGTTCAGAAATGTTGACACTCCTAAGATAGGAGCAGGCGCGGATCCAGGGGGGGCCGAGCGGGCCTTGGCCCCCCCCCCCCCTCCCCCGCAAAAAAAAAAAAAAAAAAGAGAAAGGGAAAGAAAGAAGAGGAAGAAGAAAAGAAAAGGGGGAAGAAGGAGATGGGGGGGGGGCGAAAGGGCTATGCCTCCAGTCCCAGGCTGTTGACCCCCCCCCCCCCAAACAAAAAAAAAATCAAAAAAATAAGAGAGAAGGAAGGAAAGGGAAAGAAAAAAAGAAAAGAGGAGATACTGGTGTGCTGATAGGGGCGGGGAGGGGGGGGGGGGGGGGCGGGGGGGGGGGGGGGGGGCTTGGGGGAGATCAAATTCAAACGTGGTTTATTTCTAATTCCACAACGGTGGATTACAAATAATGCTGAAATGACATAATTTTTCCTCACTTTTAATAAATTATTTGTTTTATGTGTTTGTTGGAAAATGACAAATTCCTAAATTTACAGCCAGACAAGAAATATGATTCTTGAGATTCCTACATGTCAGGGCCCGAGGTTTGCGGGGTTAGACAAGGTATCAAAATGTGTTTATCTGACCGCAGGCGCGTAGCCAGCGGGGGGGGGGGGGGTGGGTGGGGGCGGTCCCCCCAAATCGGAAGAGGACGTAGGAAGAAAAAGGAGCAGAAGGGGGAAAACTGAATTCAGACGAGGATTAAGAGTCGAGAAAACTGAATTCAGACGAGGATTAAGAGGCGAGAACTGTACAACTGTTCAGTCTTCTTTCTCTCATGATCTTATGAAACTTAGAAGCTTCCGCGCTTTGCGCGGGAGGGGGGGGGGACCTGAATTCAGACGAGGATTAAGAGTCGAGAACTGTACAACGAATCGTCTTCTTTCTTTAATAGTTTAATGAAACGTCAAAGCTTCTGCGCTTTGCGCAGGAGGGGGAGGGGGGAGACTGAATTTAGACAAGGATTAAGAGTGGAGAACGATACAACGAATCGTCTTCTTTCTCTAATGATTTAATGAATCGTAAAAGCTTCCACGCTTCGCGTTGAAGGGGGAAAACCTAATTCAGACGAGGATTAAGAATCGTGAACTGCACAACGAATCGTCTTGTTTCTCTAATGATTAAATGAAACGTAAAAGCTTCCGCGCTTCGCGCGGGAGGAGGGGGGGGGAATCTAAATTCAGACGAGGATTATTTTCGAAAACGGTACAACGAATCGTCTTCTTTCTCTAATGATTTAAGGAAATTTAAAAGCTTCCGCGCTTTGCGCAGGAGGGGAGGGGGACCTAAATTCAGACGAGGATTAAAAGTCGAGAAATCGACAACGAATCGTCTTCTTTCTCTAATAATTTAATAAATCGTAAAATTTGTCGCGCTTCGCGCGGGAGGGGAAAAACTAAATTCAGACGAGAATTATTTTCGAGAACGGTACAACGAATCGTCATCTTTGTCTAATAATTTAATGAAACGTCAAAGCTTCCGCGTTTCGCGGAGGAGGCGGTGGAAAATCGCCCCTCCCTGCATTGACCCCCCCCCCGCATTATGTCATTTGTTAATCACCATTACGTACCGATATTTGGCTCGCATAATTTCAAATTTGGCCCCCCCCCCCTAAGAAATCCTGGATCCGCGCCTGGATAGGAGTGCTTTCAAAGTGAGGGAACAAGCATGCATGCGCGTACCCTAACTGAGTGGGGGGGGGGGGGGGGGGGAGGGGCTACACGTACATGCCGGTTGCAGGAGCACGTGCCCCCATCAAAATGACAAAAGAGGAGGAAAAAATATATAAGAAGGGGTTGACGAGAGCTTGCAAATGAGATGATGCGAACTTTCTTAGACCCCTTCAATGTTTTGATCAACGCTACGCCACTGAATTATTGGGTGCGAGACACAGGGATACCTGTCTCCAAACTCCTCGATAGATGTGCTCTATATTTTGCTTCGATTTGTTACTTCTTGTAATCTTCTTTCGGTCATTTTGTATAGTCATGTACATACATTTGCTACAAACTTTTTAGGCATGTTTTAAAAAATGCCAATGATAATAAACATCAGTTGAATTTGCAATGGTTATACCTCATAACTTATAAGCTTGTATATTTTGATGACAATTAGTTAAAATGAAAAATTGGTATCGGGCAAATATAGAGACGTCACACGGCGGCGAAAATGTGAATGAATTGGCGGATCTTGTAAACATAAAGCATCATAAGCCTTACAAAATATCAATTTCAAGTCTCTATTTTGGGGGGAGGGGAGGGGGGGGGGGGGGGGGGGGAGGCCGGGGGGAGATGTACAATAAATGGACAATTTATTGTTCAATTTGTATAAGATTTGTGTTAATCGAAGTAAGTGTTTTCAATTACAATATTATAATTTTGTTAAAATATTCCTCTGCCGAATTTTCTGCTTTTATTTAGAGCAGCGTAACGTTTGGAATTTTAATTATGGCACTATCTGACTGCACTTCAAGCATTAAAATAAGATCAGTAATATTTCTTTCCCTTCTTCAACTCTATACATCCCTTCTATGTCTAGATTCACTAACTTATAGACAAAGAGGACTAGAATTAGAATTGTCCTAAAAAAAAAAGCTTTATCACAAAACCACGATTAGCATCCAGATCGAACAGCTCAATCAAATTGTTCACCGTATTCCTATAAATTAACCAATCATTGGTTTTGCTTTAAAATTGTCCAACTTGTTTTCATCAAAATTTAACCTGGCAGTACAAGTGTAGACATTTAAACAAATTTAATTTCTCACGTAAAATGCAGTGGTCTTAAATTAATTTTAGGGCGAATAATCTTGACCGCTAATCCAGGGGTGATGTGTCTTTTTTAGTCATAAGCCCTCATATTATTACGTCACACACTTCACATCAAGAGACGCGGTCTCATTGGTTGGCGTGGTGACACACCTCCGCCATACCCATATTTGCATATGAACTCCTGCCTCGCGTCACATCCGGATGATTCGATCTTCTTACTCACCGGTCGTCAAAAAATTGACTTAGAATAATTGAAATCATCTTTGTATTTCTGAAATTAAGCTGTAACAGACACTTTCTGCGGCTTAAGAGGTATTACGACTACCAAGATGTTGAGGAATTTTGCTGCAGGTCTCTACAGGGAATGCTCGAGAGGAGTTGGAGCACAGTCGTTTTTGAGAGTTCGTCCACAAGTATCCGCATCGCAAAATGGGGCAGCATGCAGTACCGGTGCCGGGGAGGAAGGTAAGCTTGTCCTGCGCCTGTCAAGCAGGCGGCGATGTCCACAATGAGAAAGTGGCGCATATACAATGTAGACCTAATAAAGTAATATCGCAGCTGCAAGTGCAAGAGAGACTCCGGCGTGGAGATACCCTACTGAAAGTAAAACATAGGTTTACCAAAAATCTGAAAATGAAGTAAATTGTCATCAAATCAAATTCAAATGTCCAAATAAATAAAGGTCAGAAGGTCATGATTTAAAAGTCGATATGTTTGTTACCTGTTTCTTGTCAATTTTCTTATCTTGTTTGGAGTATTTTTCCTAAAAGACTTATGACATGCACTTTCTCACGGGATTCATGGTAAATGTAATAATGTGTTTGCAGACACACATCATCGTCATAATAATAATAATAATCTTTTATAATAATAAGAAGAAGAATCATGATGATCATAATCATGGATTCATGGGGAATATTTGTTATGCATTGTGCCATTTTGTTAAAATTTCTTCTTATTTAGTTCAGTTGCAGTACAGTGTACAGGCCACTGTCAGGTGTATTGTTGTTGTACTGTTGAAGTGCAGTAGTTTAGGGTACGCGTATGCATGTTCCCTCCTTTTGAAAACACCCCCCTAAGTCTGGTGTATTAAGTCAACATGGGCCTGATATTTGTGTACTACGAGCCGGACTTTGGTGCGTGAAAAGTACCTCTTTACAGAACATTTTGGGAACACGCATGCGGTCCCTCAAACCCATGAGTGGGGGCCCGGGAAGAAAAATAAATTGGGTTTCAATAGACAAAAATATGTTAACCCGTTCTTGCTTTCATCATGGCTGTATTTCACATTTTCAAAATGTTTTTCTTTCATGGCCCAAGTTTTGATGTTGAATGTTGCAGTGTTTGGATTTTATTTTAAAGTTATTAAGAGAGCAATAAAACTTTAAAAAGAAAAGTCTTTGTGTTTGCCTAGGCCTAGTTTGTACCAGAGTTTATACCCGCACATGTACTTGACAACTCTAGAAGAATATGGCAATATGCATCTTCAATAAATGTAACGATGAAGTTTAAAAGCCAAGGATATTGAGACCTACAGCAGTTTCTTTGATTTTTTGGAGGTGAGGAGTAGGGGGTGTAGTGTTATTTTGATTGATATTTCATATTTATATCGGCACACAATTGCTATATTGTCAATTTCAATAAAAATTGTCATTATAAATTATAAGTTCATTTGTCCTTGCATCACAGAGGCTAAAAACAAGCTGACGTTGCATTTTATTAGGTATAAATGTCTAGATTTGGTCATACATAGTCTACATGTATTTTTCTTTATTTCATGTCAGATCAAAAGGGAAAAATCACTGCAGATGGCGATATGGCTCTGGGAATACTATAAATATTTGATAACAAAGATCAAAGATGGGAAAACGAACTTGTGTACACGTACATGTACTTTTTGTCTAGACTAGAGCCTTTTACCACCATACAAGCATGTACAGGTGTCAGGTGTGCATGTATTGTATTAAAGCCCTTGCAATACTGATCTCACCTTTACTGAGTGATGAGCATGCTGTAACCCTGTACATATACATGTAGCTGATACGAGTTTGACCTAATAGGTTCAGCTACTGTACATGTAGTATCGAGTAATCATGATAATTGATCTAGACAACCCACCACCACATGAAGGCAGAGTCAGTCCACTAGTATAAAAACCAGCTGTTTGTATGTAATGTGTCACCAGCAGGCATTGAAAGATGTTTGTTGCAGAATACATTTTAACGATTTATCTTATACCGAGACAGTCTGAGAGTGTAGAATGCAAGCAGTGCATTTTACATTTACCGGTAGTTATTTTAATACGTGTCAGTACTCAGTACGTACATGTATCAAACATGAAGAATATTTTGAACTAACGATTTACACAGCAGCAATTATATTCTGTTTACAATTTAACAAAGGACATTCTAGGAAATTCAATTAAACTCATTTGGCAAGCCGCAAATGGCCAACAAAGTCGACATACACTGTACATACATGCAGATCAACACTCTGTTTATCATCATATTTATGTCCATGTACAGTACTTGTTGAAAAAATCAGCATTTGACAAAAGTGGACTTGACTTGCCTATCTTATCAGAACTTTGATATGAGTAATCATATGGAATCACAAGCACCAAATGACTAAATTTTCCGTTGTTTGACAGGCTGGGGGGGGGGGAGGGCTTAAGGGGTCATATACATGTAAACTGTGCAACACAGTCTTATAATATGTAACAACAAAATTTAGGGTTTCTTTAGTATCATCAATATTAAGGTTCATTATGGCCTTGTTCAGAGCTACCAAGTGTCACGCATTTCGAGGGTCTGAAAACGGTATTACCTGTGTAATACCGCTTAACTTTTTTATGTGGAAACACGCTGAATGCTACTTGGATGTTCTATTCGGCCAAATTAAAAAAAAAACATGTTTAGCGTCCTTTTTTTTTTGAAAAATAGGAAGGAGGGGGCCCTTTTTATTTTTTATTTCGAAATGGCCGCTCGGTACATTTTCCCTGACAGTCGGGGCTATTTTTTTTCAAGATGGCCGCCGACAATTTTTTTTTTTTTAAATCAGAAATAGAGCCATTTTAGCAGTGTTTTTCAAAAAAAAAATCAAAAAAAAAAAAAATTACAAAATTAAAAAAAAAATAAAAAAAAAAATATAGGAGGCGGCCCCCAAAAAGGAAGCGGGCGGGGACGCTAAACATGTATATTGTTTTAAATGGCCTTACATACTGTACCTGTACATTTAGAAATTATATTTTCAAAAAAGAAAGATACATGTAGTTATTTTCCACTTTCTCTTTTAGAGCTTAATTAGAAGTAAGTTTAGTATGTCATTGAAGTTTGTTTATCTACATGTACATGTATATGTAGCTACCAGGGATCCCTTTTCGTAATAGCCAAAAAACTGTACGTACTGGTATACATGTACCTGTACATTGAAGGTGTGTGTAGGGCAGGCCTCCCAGTATACCAGTTTCGGAGTACTAGTCTACTATATCTTGCACTTTGCTTGTAATTCTGACAAGGTTTAGCATGCTTTGTTTGTCAGATTAGCATTTGTCATTTTCCATTTTGCACATTTGTTTGTTCCATTTCATTCCAGAAGAATATATATGTGGCATGTATAATCCACAGAGGCAAACATTGATTATGCACCTCCCCTTGATAACGAATACATTCGTACATTGTAGGACCTACAGTCATTGTATAATGTATATATTGGAAAGACTACTCTTCGTCCAGTCATATCGGTGTACATTGCATGATTGTAACCTTTACCTTTGGACTTTGGCTGAATGCCACAGCCATGCATGTTGGACTTGAGTGTAGTCTGGTGTACTCTGGTTTCCATCCACAGTAGTTTAACAGCAGAGAAGTTATTCTCTGGTATTTCACCATGCATGGGGTTGATACTGTATGCATACCAGTATATATCCGTCTATTACGAGCCAGAAGGGCAATAATTAACTCATCATAACGTTAACAACTATTTGGCTCTCAGCAGACATTAGAAGTTACATTGTATTTGCTGTTGTAAAAGAATGTGAGGGTACCTAATTCCAGTTAGCATATTTTCATTCTGATATCTAATGCCTCAGTCACACCTTTGCGTATTTGGCTTGCGTATTGCTGCGTATTTATGGCAAGCCGTTTTTAACATTTATTCCTACATGTATTTCTTGATATCAATAATTGAATTCTTGATAAATGACTTGTACGTAACTGAATATCTTTTAAATATTTCTTCACTGTTTATTATGAATTATTCCCACCCCCCCCCCAAAAAAAAAACACAACACAATACATGTAACAACAACAACAGCATTATCAATCAAATACACAGTAAAAACACTGAAAGTAAACAAAGTATTTAAAAAGGAATGAGGGAATTTCATTTTTTGGGACAGGTCCTGTTGACAAGACACACATACATGTACAGTACAAGTACAATGTACATTGTAGATCCTATATTGTAGGCTATGTGTGCATGCTGTTTGGACCTGCAGTAATCTATTTTCAAAGTTAGCCGATCAGCCTTTGTGATTAGTTCATTGATAATGGATTATTCAAGTATTTACATGAGTTCTGTCAACATGTATCAGATACATTGTACCTATGACCTCAATCAGACTCTACTTGCAAGCTTGCAGTTACAGGGGTTGTATGAGTTAATACTTTGGATATACAGTTATACCACATTCAGCATTTTTTTATCAGTGGCCATTTAATATTGAAAGGCATGCATGCAGATCAAGTATAATAAATGTGAAGCTATTCTGGATTATAATGTCTTGCATATTAATTTAATTACCCAATATGAGCCGTTAAAGTGTACTTCTTATAGGTGGTACATGTACATGTACACCTGTGCACATATTTGCGCAGGGTTTTCCCTAATTAATTACTTTCCACTGCTAACTACATGGACATGTATTACATACATGTAATACACTCAAGTTGCATAGTATAATTTCAGACCTAAAAAACCATTCTGGTTGTTACTTGTTAGGGATGATTGCCTGTCAACAATGATCATCTATGGTGCCATTTATAGCTTGTTGACAGCCAGAAAAGGTTTAGGGTACTGGATTAGGGATAAAGGATATGAGATGACACCCTTCTGCACTGCCCTTCTGGCTTTAGCATACAATATTCTAAATGGTGTATACATCACTAAAGAAACAAAATGAGCCACTGACACTCGAGATAAGATCAAAATGCTCACATACATCTACAGTACATGTAATAATAATAATAATAGCTCGTTCTTATATAGCTCTTTTCAGGACATGTACTTGTCTTGTACTTTCTTTGTACAAACTCAAAAGTCAAAACCATATCTAAATTTAGTTTGTGGAACATTGAATATGACTACCGTACAAACACAGACAAACCTGCAGATAATTTTTTGTTTTAATAATTCAATTTCCTCATCGAAATAGCATTAGTAAGAGCATACTGTACATGTACCACCATAGGACAAAGGAAATGAATCCTGCACTTGTCTCTCATGTTCCTACTTCCTGAAAAATATATTTTTCCCTCCTCATATTTTTGTTGTTTGTTTCGATAGCCTAAATTCAGAGTATTCCTTGACTTTTATTCTATCCTTACAGCACAAGATGACCCAAACTTTTTCAAGATGGTGGAGCTGTTTTACGACCGTGGAGCAGCCCTGGTCGAAGACAGGCTCGTAGAGACACTCAAGGGACCAGAATCAAGCAATGATAAAAGACTCAAGGTAGGTGATCATGGCTCGTTGCACAAAACTTACCATTGATGTCTGATGGTAGCTTTGCCATCAATGGTAATTATCATGGGAACCTTGGTTTTGATTGGCTGTTGAGCCCTGTTACCATGGTACATGTACATAAAGTTGCCATTGCTGGCAAAGTTACCATCAATGGTAAGGTTTCTGCAACCGGACCCAGGTTTGCTCTGGCTACTTTTGCACTGGCGACATTTGTGCTGACGACATGTGCTCCGGCGAAATGAGTAATTCCAAATTCTGTGAATGATTTTATGGTTGTACATTGTAACAAGTCAAATGATATTCTCTTTGATCCCCCTCCTTTCATCTGTTCATATAATGCAGAAAATGAAGTCTCTAGTGCATGGAAATTCTGATGTGTTAATTAATAAATATGATGAATAATTAACATTTGTAATCCATAGAGTAGTTCTCCCTACATTTTTATTGAACTCTTTGTTTCTTTAATATAAACAATTCTTTTTAACAGGGTTAGGGTATCTGATTCTTGTATCTTGAAGTTTCCCCTCCTTAGGAATGTTCAATTAGACGACTCAAGCATACGTGTAGAGGGCCCAACACATTCTGCATAGCGCCCTAACAGTCAGATTTGTTTGTAACTGTAACTTCTGTAAACTATTTCTCTGAACAGATACAAGGTATCCTCAGGTTTACTGAAGCCATGAAATCATGTACTAAGCATCAACTTTCATCTGTTGTGAGATTCCGAATCTGATCTCTTTGAAGTGATTCAGGAATACAAGGCCCAACACGGCCATCATAGTGCCAAAACTCTCTGATATTTTTCTATCGGTTAGAAACATCCCACCTTTAACAATTATGTCTTAAAACCTTGTAGAGGGTCCAACACAGTCAGCATAGTGCCCTAACTGTTTGTAACTTCTGTAAACTATTTCTTTGACAGGTTCAAGGAATTCTGAGGCTACTGAAGCCATGCAACCATGTACTAAGCATCAACTTTCCTCTTCTAAGGGACGATGGTTCATTTGAAATGATCCAGGCATACAGGGCCCAGCACAGCCAACATAGAACACCATGCAAAGGGGGTATGTACAAGATTAGAGCAAAATTAAACAAATGTTAAATCTAAGATGCATGGCCCTACGTGTTATCAGTGTCTGTGATATGGTGTAATATTGAAGCCCTAAACAAAAAATTGCACTTCAAAATGATCATGAAGTGCCTCAAACAAGTAAAAATCTTTGAGTGACCGGTTTTACCTTACTCATTTCCCCCAATAGACTGCAGTGTTCTAAAATCCATTAGGAAAACAAAAAATGAAATTTTGATTTCCAATCATAAATATCTTGATAATCAGACAGCAGATCGGCTTGTAAAAGTCATGGGTTTTCTTATTGACCTAATGGTTTATAATTATGATTGCAGCGTGAGCTAAATCCAGGATTTTTTTTAGAATCTGATACAAAGACACCCAATCCCTTAAACCATGCTGACAGGACATGATTTAGTTTATTAAACAGCTTATCATTCTTCTGTACCTTTCTCATGATTCATTCAGGTATCAGATACAGCATGGACGTGAGCGAGGACGAAGTAAAAGCCCTGGCCTCTTTGATGACGTACAAGTGTGCCGTGGTGGACGTCCCCTTCGGCGGCGCCAAGGGCGGGATCAAGATCGACCCCAGGAAATACTCTGAGAGGGAGCTGGAGAAGATCACCAGGAGGTTCTGCATGGAGCTGGCCAAGAAGGGCTTTATTGGTAGGTCCTTGTAAAAAGTAAAGGCCTTGGGGGTGTTTCACAAAGATCCTAAGTTTAACTTAACTCTAAGTTGGACTTAACCATTATGGAAAGCCATTTGTAGCCTTAAAATAAAATATAATAAAAACAGAAATTCAAGTATTTTAGACTTTTCGTAAGTTCCACATCAAGAACATGAAATCTCCTTCAGAATAGAAAATATGAATGACTTGAATCAACAATTTATGCCATTTAAAATAACTTTTAAAAAATATTTTCAAAGATGCCAACGGCTTTCCATACTTAGGCGAGGCGTCAAAAATATCGATACCAGCAGGCTGCCGCCTCACGTATTGGCGCATCGAGGCTGCAATTACGGCCGAAGCCTGGCTGGGGCAATTATTTTTCACTTATTAGCCCAGCCGGCTTGCGCCAGGCTGGGATCTGAGGCTCGGTTTCCATTCGAAAGGCGGCAGCCGGCGCATGCTTTTGTTCGGAAACCATTATGATGACATCATGAGTTAATTGAGGGTCCTACCGCCAGCGGTAGCCGGCTGAGCTAATTTAAAAAAATGCAGCCAGGACGCACAAGTGCAGTTAGCTGCCGCTGGCTGGTATATTTATTTTTGACGCCTCGCCTTAGAGATATGTTCAACTTAGGATCTTTGTGAAACACCCCCCTGTTCGGATATGATGTGGCAAAATCGCGACGCTTTTCTTTACGATGACCGCAGAATACGTGCAGTCTTGATCCTTTGTTGCACACAGTTGCCATTTATTTACATGTACAAAAAACAAGCCGGTTTACCTTGTCGTATCTGAAAGTGCCTGAAGAGATATTAGTTTATTTCTAAAATTAGTTGTTTTGTTTTTTGTGCAGAAAATTGATTCCCATCTGGGCCCTGTTGCATAAAACTTACCATTGATGGTAACTTTGCCATCAATGGCAACTACCATGGTAACAGTCAAGGTTTCCATGGGTGTTTAACCATTGATGGCAAAGTTATGGGGCCCATGAAGATTTTCCTTATATGCTGGAGCACTTTATCATGTTTGTTCAGCTAAAATTGGGGTAAGGATAATTTTCAGCTCTTTGTATCTTTTGGATAATAAGGTCAACTTTTATTATGATTACCAAAATAATTTTTTAATTTTTTAATGTTGTTACTGTCATTGTCAACATTCTTCTTCTTTTTCTCTTTCTTTTTCTTCTTCTCATTATAAGTGTCATTCTTCTTATTATTATTCTCATTGTCATCGTCATCACCATTCTCATTTTCATCATAAAACCTCATCTATTCTTACATTGCTTGTTTCTATAGGACCTGGCATCGATGTACCTGCCCCAGACATGGGCACCGGAGAGAGGGAGATGAGCTGGATGGCTGACACCTATGCCATGACTATCGGTTATCAAGACATCAATGCTCATGCATGCGTTACGGGCAAACCTATTACACAGGTAGGCTCCAGTCACGTTCGACGCAAAGATGTTTTATTTTATATCGTACGACTGAGATTTGTCATCATGCCCCATCAGGGGGGTGTTTCACAAAGATCCTAAGTCGTACTTAACTCTAAGTCGGACTTAAATATTATGGAGAGCCATTTGTAGCCTTATTTTGAAATATATTCAAAAGCAAAAATCAAGTATTTTAGACTTTTTATAAATTCCACATCAAGAACAAATCTCTTTGATAAAAGAAAATATGAATGATTTGAATCAAAATTTTATGCCTCTTAAAAATAACTTGTACAAAATATTTTCATAGACGCTAACGGCTTTCCATAGTTCTTAAGTCCAACTTAGAGATACGTTTAAACTTAGGATCTTTGTGAAACACCCCCCAGATGTGAGGACTGCTCTTTTACACCTTGATTTTGTATTGATACCGCATCATTAATTCTGTATATTCTTGTGATGTAACTCACTTTTACATGATGTAGCAAGGTAAATCAAAGTTCTATAAAACTGAATTGCCATTCTCCATTTTCCAGACTCTAAAACCACTGGTATAAAAATTGAAAAATAGTTAATGTAAAAATGTCAATGTATGATCCAAGTTAAGCAAACATAACAACCCCAGTCTTAGGGAACCATATTACATCTTCTGCTCTCGCCAGCTCTTAGCAATTCTTACTTGCAGAGTACTTCTGGGTCAACTGCTTGAAGATTATATTGTAGAAATCCACTTGAAAAATGTCAAGTACAGTGTACATGTGTTTTCAATATTTAAAAAAACAATGTATAATCATACTGCTTAAATTTTGAATCTTATTTTGTCCTGACATTTGTAATTTTGTTTGATGTATATATTGGGATGAGACCCTGATTGGGATAGAGATAATTTTTTGTATAAAATATATACCTTGCGTATATATCCATTCACGTTGCCTAATTTGTAACTTCCTTCCTCTTATCTTCTCTTTCTTCCTGTAACTGTCCTTACCTTATTTTATCTTTCCTCTATCCTCTGATGTTGTAAATGTATGTACAATTTTTTAAATATAAAATAAGTTTGTATCTTGTTTATGCTAAGTATTTATTTGGGGATCATTCTCATCAAGCCAATTTTGACGTTCATGATTCCCCACTTACTTTTATCTTATGTTAATAATGAACAAACATGTATATACTTTTGATGCTTTTTAAAAGAGAGTGAATTATATAAATGAAATAAATGTCAATATGTAGCATGACGTTATTCTTGTAGGGTGGTATACATGGTCGTATCTCAGCCACCGGGCGTGGTGTGTACCACGGTGTAGAGAACTTTGTCAACGAGGCTTCCTACATGAGCGCTGTTAGTCTGACTCCAGGCCTCGGTGATAAGTCATTCATTGTACAGGTAAAATACAAACTAGTTTGTTTTTGTGTGTTTTTTGTTTGTTTTACCTGACTGCTGAGAAAGCATGTGTATGCTTATAAAAAAGCGACTAGGAGACCGAGTAATGGTAATGAGGATTACGGTTACGAGAAGACTATTGCTCTACCACTGAGCCACTGGGAGACTTTACATATCAACAGTGATCTCGCCAAACTTTTAAAAATCCATTGTAAAATGGATGAAAAGACAGCTAAAAGGGTCATTACAGATGCATGATGAGTCATACCACAATTGCCCTTGTAACAATTGCTTACTATTATCCTACACTATTAAACAAAATATTCAACTTCAATTTATGATTAAACCCTCATCCTGACTCTAACCTTATCCTAAATCAAACCTTAACCCTAACCCAATTGCAACCTTTAAAGTAGTAACCCGAAGAACCAAAAGTGTTTTGAATTGATGCAAAATTCATATCATTGCGAAGGGGAAGCCTTACTGATCAAATATAACAATTTCCCTCTACAAAATATGTTATGGGCCTGCAGTAATCATCTCTCAAAAATGTTAAAATGTTAACCATATTTTCTGCCTTCAGCGGTCCTCCGTAGAGCGTCAAGATTTGGGACGTCACATGCGAGACACAGCTAGCCACAAAATTGCATTTTACGCCTTTCCATGATACATGTATATATATGATTTTTCAGCAAATTATTCATGTTTTTCAAAGGAAAATCTTTCCATCCATATATAATTTGTCCATAATTATCAGTTGCCGTGAATGTTCTTTGGGTGACTACTTTAACCTAACCCTATGTTTTTGATTAAAAAAAGCTTGTAGCTCTAGCATATTTCAGAGCCACATGATCATTTTCATTTCTTGTTCTTTATTCCTTCCATCAACCTGTTCTCTTTTTTTCCTTTCCCTTAGGGATTCGGTAACGTGGGTCTTCATTCCACAAGATACCTTCACAGATACGGAGCTAAGTGTGTAGGTGTGATGGAGATAGACGGTAGCATCTACAACCCAGCCGGCATCCATCCTAAGGAACTGGAAGATTATAAGACGGTAAGAATTAAACCTAACGCCTCGTTCACATACATGTACATTATACTGCTTAAATTTTTAATACCACACAATGACAATAGCCTGATATTATTACCATATTTCATGTCGTTTGAAAAACTGGTAAGTATTTGTTGTTGTTTTTGCAAGGGCTACTTTTAAATTAAACTATTATTGATGTAAAGTATTACAACTCATTGATCGCAGTTGTATCTAATAATGGCTCTTTATCCATTCATAGTGTTTTTTGAATCATTTAATTGGCAAATTGCCCTCAGCCATTGGTTATTTTTTTGCTATCTGCAATACTTGGGAGTGACATGCTTTCAAGTCAAAGCAATTTCAATTGCTGTTGTCATCCCTGGCCAGCAGATTGTATCCTTCACTCTCTCCTCTCCACTTTCCTAAAACTGTTTGCATGTACCAGTATTATGAAATATCTATGTACTGTATTATCTGATTGTTATACTCATCGTATGTTTTCCAATTGGTCAAATAAATAATAATAATACCAGTCCCTTCAACCCTCATCTTCATCTCTTGTTTTCATGTGTTTCTTGTTGATGTTCAGGAGCACGGCACCATTGTAGGCTTCCCTGGAGCAGAGCCGTACGAAGGGAACCTGCTGACAGCGCAGTGTGACATTCTGGTGCCCTGCGCAGGAGAGAAACAGATCACAGCTGACAATGCCCATGACATCAAGGCCAAGGTAAGCTATCAGCAAGGCTCAAAATACAACGAGGGCGGCGGGCGATTCGCCCCCGTGAGCTATATAATAATCATCTCCGTCAGATTGCTCACGGGGGCGACCGCAAAATTAAAAATCGCCCGTGTCATTGGTACCGGAAGAGCCCCCATGGACAAAAAATTAATATGAGCCCTGGCTATAAGCAAGGTTCTCGCCATTGCATGGCACCCTTGGTTTGGGGGGGGGGGGGGAGCAGAGGGGAGGGGGTCATTAGAAATAAAATGCCATTCACAACCTACTGACATCGCAGTGTGATACATCCTATATTCTTGTTCCATGTTTAGAAGGTGTTATAAGGAAGGAGTTACACGCTATCAAATGTACAACTTCTTGGCCTATTTGGGACCTGGGGGGTGTTTCACAAAGATCCTAAGTTGATCTTATCTCTAATTTGGACAATTATTAGCATTCTAAATTCTAAAATACTTGAATTTTCACCTTTGAATATATAGATATTTTTTTATGGCTACAAATGGCTCTCCATGTTTAAATCCAACTTAGAGATAAGTCCAACTTGGGATCTTTGTGAAACACGCCCTGGAATATTAATACATGGCACCTTTGTCAAGGGGGACAACTGTATCATACATTGCTGGTCCAAGGGGCAGTTCCACCAGTCTGGGGTTTGAAGCCCCGTCCTTTTAGAATCCAGTGTTCAAAAGGACAAACCACTGAACCGTTTTGTCTTGTGCTTGTTTCAGATCATTGCAGAGGGAGCCAACGGCCCTACCACCCCTGCTGCTGATGCCATACTGCTGTCTAAGAATGTGCTTGTTATACCAGTGAGTACCGTCATACAGTGTAACCTGTATATAAAGACCCCTTTGTATAGATCTCAATGAGAATCAATGTGTTTTTAATTAAAAAATATCCTTGGTAAATAAGAGAGTTCCTTCATATTGCAAAACCTGTATAGAAAGACCACTCAATGAAGACGAGAGAAGTTGTCTTTGTGTGCAGGTTCCTTGTGTATACACATGTAGATCTCAATAATAATAATAATAATAATAATAATAATACATAATATTTATAAGGCGCTTAATACTGGTGTCTCTAAGCGCACTATAGTCTGACTAAAAAATTATTTACCAAAACTTATACATCTGTTCTTTATTCAATAAATCATACATATATAATAATACAAATAAGAGAATGAGAATCAATGTGTTTTCTAATTAACAAATGTCCTTGTTATACCAGTGAGTACCGTCATACAGTGTAACCTGTATAGAAAGACCACTCAAGGAAGACAAGAAAAGTTGTGTCTGTGTGCAGGTTCTCTTTGTATAGATCTCAATGAGAACCATGTGTTTTTAATTAACAAATATTCTTGGTAAACAAGATAGTTCCTTCATATAGCACAACCTGTATAAAGACCATTCAAGGAAGACAAGAGAAGTTGTCTTTATGTGCAGGTTCCCTTTGTATAGATCTCAATGAAAATCAATGTGTTTTTAATTAGCAAATATCCTTGTTAAACAAGAGAGTTTTTTATATAGCACAACCTGTATATAAAGACCACTCGAGGGAGACAAGAGAAGTTGTCTCTATGTGCAGGTTCCCTTTGTAAAGATTTCATTGAGAATCAATTTGATTTTAATTTAAAAATATCCTTGGTAAACAACAGAGTTCCTTTAAACTACAATATTGTGCTTTGGAATCCTTTCCCTTACAACAACAACAACAACAATAATAATTATTATATAACTCCACTTAATTTTTCTTTTTTGGACAGATGATCTTTATATTTACATGTACAGTAAGTCTCATTTGTTTGATACCTGAAGCTCTTCTATTTTGTTTGAGCATTCTTGAAAATGTCATTTTGTTGCTTACCCTAATCTGAAACCTGACTTACAAACCCACCCTAGAATAAGAAAACCTCACGTAAGATGTCATATATATATCTGTCTTGCCTTCTTTTCATAGGACATGTTCATTAATGCCGGTGGTGTGACTGTGTCGTACTTCGAGTGGCTCAAGAACCTCAACCATGTCAGCTACGGTCGTCTCACCTTCAAATATGAGAGGGATTCCAACACACATCTTCTCCGTGCGTACAACCAGTGTTCTTTTCTAATTTTCGTTTTTTCAAGTACAATTTTAACTGTTTCTGAGCCCTGTAGCATGAAATTTGACTTTTACAGAATGAATTGTGAAAGTCCAACGTACAATGTTTATCCAGCTAATAGTATCTTACAGTGAAATATTTTTTTGCTCCAACATAAAAATGGATTTCACTCGTAATTAAAGTAGGTTAATTTATTGGAAGAGATAAAACTGATTGAACTATTTATTGTACTGGGCCAAGCTTTTTGTTTTTTTCCTGATAACATTTATGAATGTTTGCAATTCAAGCATTTGCTTCCATTTCTGTATAAGTATAGATGATCTTATACGTAAAGAAACAAGATAAGTTTCCCTCTAGTTTTGATTCCTTTCCCAAAAAAGTTTCGTCTATTGCAAAAGTTAGTGATTCAAAATTATATTGTTTTTAGTATTACTTACAGTGGGACAGATGAATCTTGTTGTGTAGAAGGAAAAAATGCCAAGAGTAAATCCAGCAAGTAAATTCAACAAATTTTCATTTCTCCATTAAAAAAAATCCCTACTTCAGAGAGTGTACAGGAGAGTTTGGAGAGGAAGTTTGGTCGCCATGGTAGTGGCATCCCCATCACACCGTCCGACCAATTCAAGGATCGCATCCAGGGTGCCAGTGAGAAGGACATCGTCCACAGTGGTCTTTCATACACCATGGAGAGGTCTGCAAGGGTAAGTGAAGAGCGCCCTCAACAGGAGCGCATGGTTAATGTCAAGTGCTCTGCCCCAAGGTCTTTATAAAGGAGGTTTTGAAGAGAAGGTTGAGTTCTGGGAAGAGAGGAAAATACTTTGTGAGCGTTATATCATTGTTATTATGCCTTCATATTCTAAATATGGCATGTAACAGCTTAAAAAGCTGGACAGATTTTTATGCCACATGTTTGAGTAGTGCCATATACATATTTTTGTGTACAGTGCTTGTAACTTTACCAAGACTGGGCCAATTTTTTTTTATCATTTTGATGATTCCAGAACCTTGCAGTACACACCAACACTTATATGCTAGATGATCAACCTTTTCTGATCGATTACACAACGTTTCTTTCACAATGCAATCGCATGACCAGAACTCAACTTTATCTTTAATATCAAGTGCTCTGACCCAAGGTCTTTATGAAGGAGGTTTGAATTTAAACTGTGGTCCAAGCCATGGTTTAGACTTGGACCATGGTTGGGTTGTCAGTGGCCTTACAAACATCATGGAGAGGTCTGCGAGGGTAAGTGAAGAGTACCTCAATGCAAGGGGATGACCAGTAGCACAATTCACAAAGGAGATGAATTTAAATCATGGTCCAAACCGTGGTTCTAACATCCAAGATTGTTGTTTCCTGTTACATGGACATGGCACTGTGTTGTGTTCTACACAATTGAAGGAGTAATCCATCATTTAGATAGACCTCCTTCAATTCCTGTTTAAGGACGGGGAATATTCAAAGGGAACTTACATCAAATAAGGAGGTTGTGGAAGCTATTTTAATAGGGTGATAATTAACTTTCCAGGTTTTCAAACTTTGCAAAATTACATAACTTGTTGATAATACGAAGGGTGGGGGACTTACGAAGAAAGTGCTATGGCTAATGTTCTAGATATGGGTTAAGTTGAAAGGGTGTGGTTTAGTGGATATGTCAGCAGAATATGAATGACAGAATTTATCCTGTCAAATTCTGTACCTCCTCATCCTTTCTCTCTATTTCTTGTCTTTTGGGGGGCATTATTTTTGATCACCCATTTGATTTGGATACTCCCTGGTCCTTTACTCTCTAAACGAGACCATTAGGCAAAACAAGGGAAGGTAAGAAAAAAGGATATCAAGGATACAAATGTGTAGTTATATGGGAAGGTTGCCTAGTCATTTACATGTACATTTACTCATTACCACATTTCGGACTTTTAGTAATTTAGTCCTTTTTATATTGGTGTTCATGTTTCTGTGAATAACTTCAGGTAACTGTTTCATGTCTGTCATTCATGTTTTGTTTTTTTTTCTCTCTCTCTCTGTCCATCATAACGTAACCACTATAATTCTGTCCTGTTTCAAGTTTCTATCCTGTTTTAAGTTTCTCTTTCAACTTTTATTGTGTAACACATTGCCACAGTAAACCACTACATGGCATAACTGAAAATTCAGAAGCATTTTTGCCCAAGCCCTTCATAATATTTGAAGCAATTAATTAGTGATTCTGTGGTTGGTGCTATCTGTGGTATTTGCTTTGTGTAGGTGTTGTGCTGAGGGCTAATAAATGATCTAAAAATGCAGAGTGGACAAGCTTTAATTGCCCTGCAGTATCATGTATTATGATTATCTTGCTTTCCTTTGTACCCCTTCTCCTCTCTTAAGACTATACATGTATGTTTGTGTACAGTGTACATGTACATTCATTTTCTCTCTACCTCTCTTTCTCTCGGATCCTATTGTTTCATGTACATTCATCATTAAATGTCTCTGTTCCTCATTTCATCTTTTTCTTAAAAAACTAAATTTCATTCTAAACTTGTTGATATGTCACCTGAAATATTGTTTTTTTCAATTCAGCATCACTCACTTGCGTCAATTGAAAAATATTATATCCTTTTATTTCCTGTTCTTTGATTAATTCATTTGCTTTGAATGGTAATGACAAGAACATATTACAGTTCTCAAAACATAACTGGACCAAGTACATGTACATGTAGATTTCTCATATTTTATACAAATTTGTTTTGGCATTTGTTTATTTTTATGTACATTTATATAAAAAGAGAATTAACCAGCAAAAGAGAAATAAGTAACAACATAATTTATTTGAGTAGATAAATTCTTAAAAACTTTTGAGTTAAAAATATACATTTATCTTGTGTAAAATTCATAACAACATAATATAGAAGCGTGTCCAAATTTAATATCGCGATTAGGGTAGCTGCCAGAATATTTATTAATCAGACATACATTGTTACACATGTATATTACTAGGGCCAAGTCATTTTATCACATTATGTCTTGTCCCATGTGTACAGTTTTTGTGATATTAATGTATTTTCACTTTATTGTTGGATGAGAATATCTCAAATCTACAGTTGAGATTGACAAGTTATTGTGCAATTTATGCGAGCAAAAATATGATATGTAGAAATCCCCAAAAATGTGTTCTTCAGTAAAAGTTTAGTACATGTAACACACCAACACACAATAACTTGTTGCTTATTTCAACTTTGTTTTAAACTCATGTGCTTTTTGAGTGATGATCTACTCAATATGATATTATGGGAAGTATTTATATGACAACCTCTGTTGATAAATCTTATTTGAACTTCACTATTTTTTCCTGTTTTAAAATAACTAGTGTTTGTATTAGAATACGAAAAAACGCTACTATCCTAGTTCCAATTTTTATCACTTCTGAATCTTCTGTATGGTAATGTGTCTCATGTTATTTTAAGTCTTATGTTGTTGTGCAGCAGGTTTTGAGTATACTTATAGATTACGATTAGAGACTCGGGGAAAGAAGCATCTACATGTATTTGTGCTTTTGCGAGCAGCACGCTATTAAATATACATTAAAAATGTGAATTCTAATTTGAAAAACGGAAGTGGAGGGGATTACGTACTCGCAAGGGGGGAGGAGCTAAGTTGCGAGGAGGGCTCAGCGGAAAGTCATCGAATTCAGAAGAAAACGATCATCTCAAAGCGGAGCATACTTGTCGTTTCAAAGAAATGGGGTAAGCACTTGCTCAAGATTGCTGTTATTGTTATCAACCAAATCAAAAGCAACACACGTTAATAATAATAACCATTTTCATAGTTTCCAAGCTGTTATCTCCATTAGCATTTCATTTCATAGGCAACTCATCATATCATGCAGTTTTATTTTGATTGTTTGAAACTTTGTGTCATTTTTATAGTTTTAATTTCTTTTTGGAAAAAAACGTTTGAAATCCATCTTTTTCATTCGTTTTCTGCCTTTCTTTTTTTTTGCATCCCCTTTTTGTTTTTGTTACGCTTCTTTCATCTTAGTTTATAAACCTGGCTTTCAGGAGGAAGGAGTTTTTCACCTCTTTAGATAGGCTATTTTTGTAATATCACCAAATTTAATGCGTATGCCGAAGTGTTACAAATGCATTGATTTGGTTACATTCTTGAAAATGGCCTATTGAATTCAGACAAGCTTAGAGCATGTAAACTATCTCCCTATTCTTGCATCTGGGTAATTTCATAAATTTAGTGACCCACTTTGTGACATTTTTGGTGTCCCACTTACATAAGGAACCCACACGAATTTGTGGCTCTGAGTAAAGTGAGATTGTAAAGTGATTTCCAAGCATAATATTGCATCCTCATACCTAGAATCCTGTCACAGTCTCACTCCACTATTTAAGTCTTTTCTCAGAGCCACGAAAATATGTGTGGGTTCCTAATGCAGAGACGCCAAGGTAAAAGATCGGCAATGCGTGACATTTTCATTTTTCGGTGCGTGAGAGCCGTTTTCAGACCTTCAAAATGCGTGACACTTGGTGGCTCTGCTAATGTAAAGTGGGACACCCACAATGTCACAAAGTGGGTCCCTAATTTATGGAATTAACCTCATTCCCACCTACATATATATGAGGCCAGCAACAAGGCCCTGTTTCATCAAACTTGTTATCAATAACAAATGCTTTAATACCTACAAATTTGCTCTCAGTCTCAGCCAATTTTATTTCATATTTCGTCGTTCGAAATTACATGAGATCCCGCCAAGCGCATGCGCAGTCAATTCGCCGCGCAATTGATTTTACCGGGAAAGTAACTTTCCCTCAGCAGTCAAAATACCTAATTTTCGGCGTTTTTTCGGACCAGCGGTTTCGGAAAAATACAACAATAGGGAGAGAAACTCTCCTTTTTCATGTTTTTGGAAGACTTTTGAGAATCTGTGCTGTTTTTATGCCTCCGTTACGAAGTAGCCGGAGGCATTATGTTTTCGGGTTGTCCGTCCGTCCGTCCGTCCGTCCGTACGTACGTCCGTACGTCCCGTTCTCGTGATCGCGTTATCTGAAGAACCAATTGATGGATTCCTGCCAAACTTTGGTCATGTATGTATCTTGCAGAGCCGATGAACTGATTAGATTTTGGGGTCACAAGGTCAAAGGTCAAAGGTCACAGGGCTCATTATGTATGCAAAAACAGCTCGTGATCGCGTTATCTAAAGAACCGATTGATGGATTCCTGCCAAACTTTGGTCATGTATGTATCTTGCAGAGACGATGAACTGATTAGATTTGGGGGTCACGAGGTCAAAGGTCAAAGGTCACAGGGCTCATTATGTATGCTGAAACAGCTCGTGATCGCGTTATCTCAAGAACCGATTGATGGATTCCTGCCAAACTTAGGTCATGTATGTTTCTTGCAGAGCCGATGAACTGATTAAATTTTGGGGTCATGAGGTCAAGGTCAAAGGTCATGCAGCTCATTATGCATGCAAAAATAGCTTGTGATCGCATTATCATTAGAACAGATTGATGGATTCCTCCCAAACTTAGATCATGTATGTATCTTGCAGAGCCAATGAACTGAGTAGATTCTTGGGTCATGAGGTCAAAGGTCAAAGGTCATGGGCTCATTATGTATGCAAAAATAGCTTGTGAACCATTCTCATTAGAACTGACAGATGGATTTCTATTTAACTCGGGACATCTTGCAGAGCCAATGAACTGAGTAGATGTTAGGGTCATGTGGTCAAAGATCAAAGGGTCATATATGTATATGAGAAATTGCTTGTAATCACGATATTCTGAGAACCTGTTAATGGATTACAATTGAACTTGAATTTGAACAATTTCTTCTGTTTTGGTTTGTAAAATTGCTCTATGACGGAGGCATCATTTCGACTGCGCGCAGTCGAAGTTCCATCTAGTTATATCTTAAATCGAAGTTTTTCTCCGATTTTCACGGACACGATGGCGTCTCCGTCAAGCAGCAACGGCAGCACCAAGCAGAAAACCAGCGGAACGCTGCAGCACGGCTAAAGCCGGAACTTCCCCGGGCGAAATCGCCGCGGGCACCTCTACGAAGCCTGAGCCAAAGCGCTCAGCGGCAGTGAAATCCTCCGATACGAAACGCAAAAGTGTCTTGGCAAAGCCTGCCCCGAATGAGTCTAAGAACTCTGGGCCTAAAAAGAAGGGCAAAAAGCCTGAAGAAAAGGAGGACTTCACGGGATTACGAGGAAGACTTGACAAATTGGAATCCTTAATGGAGAGAATGGTGGATTTTTTGCCTTGTCAATCTGCAACTCGCCCCACCGGGGATACACCACCGACAGCATTTACTGCTGCGGCGAACGTGAGATTTCTTGAAGTTGAACATGATGATGATGAGTTTGAGCATATTGACACTGGAAACATGGGCCAATGCCCTACGTCATATGACATTGGCAGCATGGATGAGGGTGATATCAACGAAACTGTTGCACCAGGTTTAGACCAGGAGAATGAGGACAAAGTTCCTGCCCTGGCTCAGAAATTTGCTATCCCCTCTGGGGTAGGTGGCACGATCCACAATGATTTAGCAAAGTCTGCCATGTACCTCATGTCCAACCAGCTAGAGGAAAATGTGTTGGAGGAAGCTGGAGGGAAATACCCTCGATCCTCCAAGCAATTGTACTCCACTGTGTTGCCCCAAAGTGAATGCAGCAATATGGGAAAACCTATCCTCGCAAACAAGAAGCCGTGATTTGAAACTGCAAAGAATCCAAAAGCCCTTGACAAGGGGACTCACAGCTTTTATTCAAACTCTGTCCCCCGATAGCCTATCAGAGGCACAACAGGATGCATTGGCATTGCTGTGTAACACAAACTTTGAAATCAACTGCTTACGCAAAGATCAGATTAAGCCAGACTTAAATGCCAAGTACTCACATCTATGCAAACCTGCCACACCAGTGAGTCAGTACTTATTTGGCGATGACTTAACAAAGAGAGTCAAAGATCTTACAGAACAACAAAAAGCTGCATCTGGCGTGGTGCGTGGACAACGTTCACCCCGCCCCCAGTACCATCCGTACAGGACGCAAGCGTCCAGCACTTTTCAATACCGCAGACAAGGATGGAACCGTGCCACCGGCACATCACAAACTTTTCCAAGTAGCAGGCCCGCAAGTGGGAACTACGACACTAACAGGCCTTTTTTAGGCCAGCGAACCCAACGAGGCAGACCATACAGAGCTCCGCCTCACACCCAGACAATGAGCATGGGGAAACAGACCCAATCCTTCCAGCGGCCACAGGCCGCAAGGAGGAAATAGCTACACCATTACCCAAAGAGGTAAGTAGCACATACGAATATTTTGAGAATGTTAAGATTAATGCTCCTTCTACTTCATGTACATTACAACAAGAATGCATCTCAAATGTGCCTGTTGGAGGTCGATTGATATATTTCTATCGTAGATGCAGAGATGCCAACCCTCCCGATTTTATCGGGAGGCTCCCGATAATTCACCCCAACTCCCGACCTTACGATCACCATCCTTATCCTCCCGATTTATTATTTAAAAAAAAAAAAAAAAAAAAAAAAAAAAAAATTTATTTTTTATTTTTTATTTTTTTTAATTATGAATTTTTTTTTTGGCGCTTATCAGTATATATATCTGTGAATTGAATGAGAAATATCGTCTGCTAACTTTAGCATGTAGTAATTCCACTATGTTAAAAGACATATAAAAGACAAAGAGTAGCGAAAGATTGTTTCAGCATATGGATCGCTGTAACCAATGCGTGGATATTGACACAGAATCCAAATGGCGGAAAATCAGCAAAAGAAGACCAAGAAATGGTCTCAGAAGTATAAGACCGAATACAGTATCAAGTACCCCTGTATTCGGAAGTCTGAAAGGAATTCATCATGCATTTTGTACAATTTGTATGTTATTAAAAAAAAAAGTGGGAATTATTTAACTAAATACACATGTAAAATGCTGCAAAATAAGGCTCAGATTGCACCAGAGAGCATCTAGAACCCCAGAGCTTCCAGGGCCCTAAGGCGGGCCCTGGACCCCGGCCGCATGGGTCGGGCGCTACGTGCTCGAGATGTGCGCTACGCGCACATTATTTGGTGTCGGTTACAAATCCTCCCTATTTCTGTTTTCCAAAAGTTGGCATCTCTGTAGATGGCGTGAATTAACGTCAGATCTATTTCTGCTATCAGCAGTGCGAGGCTATGAGATCGAATTTGATTATTCGAAAGGGGTTCCCTCAAGAAATAAGCCCCTCTATGGTTACAAAAAGAGCCCTTTAGAAATAAATCAGATTACTAAAGAAATCTTGGCTCTACAAGCAAAAAACGTAATAGAACCTTGCTCATTTGAAGAGGGAGAATTCCTCTCAAACATCTTCACGAGACCCAAGAAAGATGGGGGTACTCGTATGATTTTAGACTTATCAGAGCTTAATCAAAGTCTGAACGTACAACACTTTAAGATGGATAACATCCACACTGCCAAGCACTTGATTTCTCCGCACTGTTATCTTGCATCAATCGACCTCCAAGATGCTTATTACTCCATTCCAGTAGACCCAAATAGTAGAAAATACTTGAGGTTCATGTGGCAGGGTGAGCGCTGGCAATTTGCAGCCTTACCTAATGGGCTCAGCACAGCCCCCAGACTGTTCACAAAATTGCTGAAGCCAGTCTTTGCCGAACTGCGAAAAGCAGGTCATACAGTCATAGGATATTTGGACGACACCATAATTATTGGTGAGACAAAAGAAAAGCTTAAAGAGAGTGTGAGTGCAACAACCAAGATCCTCTCAGAATTAGGATTCCTCATTCACACTAAAAAATCAGTGCTCATCCCAACACGTGAACTAACCTTTCTTGGCTTCATTCTTAACACTGAGAGTATGATTGTTAAATTGCCTCAAACAAAGGCACAAGAAGTGAAAGATTCATGCCGTGAATTAATGGGCACGTACCTCCCATCAATACGAATGGTAGCACGAGTGATTGGAAAGGTCATAGCAACTTTCCCTGCGGTTGAGTATGGCCCCTTATACTATAGATCAATGGAAAGGGACAAAATTGCAGCCCTCAGACAAAACAGGGGTCATTTTGACAGAAAGATAAAGTTGTCCCTTGAGGCAAAAGAGGAGTTAAAGTGGTGGATAAACAATGTTTCTATGGCCTCCTCCCCAATTGTTAGGAAAAAACCTGACTTAGAATTGCACACAGATGCCAGTGGCCTTGGATGGGGAGCTACTGACCTCCAGAAGCAAACAGGGGGTCGATGGAATGAATTTGAGGCAGAAAGGGCAAGAAACAATGAAATAAATTACCTGGAAACCCTAGCCGCTGGGTTGGGGATAAAATCCTTTTGCATGAATAAGCGTAACGTTCATGTGATGGTAAGAATAGATAATACCACTGCAGTGGCTTATTTAAATCACATGGGAGGTTGCAAGTCCACAATGTGTGACAAGATGTCAAGAGAAATTTGGCAATGGTGCATTTCTCGAAATATTTGGGTCTCTGCAGCCCATGTACCTGGTCGGCTCAATACTATAGCAGATGAAAGATCCAGGAAATTTAATGATCGAACAGAATGGAAACTAAACAGACAAGTGTTCGATAGAATAGTTTCCCACTTTGGTGTACCAGAAATAGACCTGTTCGCCTCAAGACTAAATGCTCAAGTAGAGAAATATGTCACTTGGCACCCAGACCCTGGGGCTTTTGCAGTTGACGCATTTACGCTAGATTGGAAACCTTTTGCATTCTATGCATTCCCACCGTTCTGTATGATCCCCAAATGCTTGCAAAAAATCAGAGAGGATAAAGCTAGAGGGTTACTTCTGGTCCCTAATTGGCCCACTCAGGCGTGGTTCCCTCAGTTGGTTAGCATGATGGAAGGAGAGCCATTGTTTATCCAGAGGCAAGAAGATTTGCTACTCCTTCCTGTGTTAAACACCACCCACCCTCTTAATGCTAATATTGACCTCCTATGTTGCAGGTTATGCGGCAACACTTTGAGAATCGGGGACTAAGCAGACGAACAGTGGATATCATTACAGCTTCATGGAGAGCATCAACCTGCAAGCAGTACCAAGTTTACATCACACAGTGGCGAAGATTTTGCCACAGCAGGAATACGAGTTACCTCCAAGCCGAGGTGGAAACGGTACTAGAATTCCTTAGTAGTTTATTTCATGACAGGAACCTTAGCTACAGTGCGATCAATACAGCTCGTAGCGCTTTATCCACTTTTCTGATTCTCGTTGACAGTAATCAGACAATGAGTACTCACCCACTTATAACCAGACTGATGAGAGGTGTTTTTCAACTCAGACCTGTCTTACCTAGATATACAGAAATATGGAATATTAGTCCAGTTCTCAATTTTCTAAGAAAATTGTCTCCAGTAAACTCATTAAACCTCAGAGATTTAACACTCAAAGTATGTATGCTAATGGCTCTTGTATCGGCACAGAGAGTACAAACCTTGCATATATTGAAGACTAACAAGATGACCCTAAAAGGGGGCTTTGTGGTTTTTCATTTGGATGAACACTTGAAGCAAAGCAAACCAGGAAATACCAATTTTAAGTTTAAATTGGAAGCATATCCTCCTGATAGAAGATTGTGTATTGTAAAATATGTGAAACATTATGTCCAGCGCACAGGACCACTTCGTGGGAATGAGAACTCGTTCTTTGTAAGTTACACCAGACCTCATAATAGAGTAACAACTCAAACCTTATCTCGCTGGATCAAGACCTGCTTGCAAAGAGCAGGTGTGGATACAAACGTTTATAAGGCTCATTCAACGCGGGCAGCATCAACTTCAGCAGCTGCCAAGGCAGCACTTCCAATGGACCAGATCCTAGCCCGAGCAGGATGGTCTTCAGAGAAAACGTTCAGGAAGTTCTACAGGAAACCTTTTGAAAACAAGAGAAACTTTACCCAGGCAGTCTTACAAGATAGCACACTGCTTTAAGAACTGCATCAGAAGGCTTTTCAATAGAACTGGCATTAAGAGACCAGCTGTCTAATTAATAGAACTGGGATTAAGAAACCAGATGGCTAGAATAAGCTCGATACAGAAACGAACAATGTTTTTGCAACATTATGACGTCTTATATATGGACGTCTTGTATGTGAAATGTTTTGCCACATGTATGAACAGACTACAATAACTGTCAAATATGGTGAGTCATTGGTTAGAAGCATCCAATTCAATCTGCATAATCAGTGTTCACTTTCCATACATGTTGGTTGTTCCAAATGTGGCTACTATGCTTCAAAATCTCATGTAATTTCGAACGACGAAATATGAAATAAAATAGTAAGATTAAACGAGAACTTACCGTTTGAAGTTTGATCTTTATTTTATGAATATTTAGGAGGAAGTTATTACATGCCCTCCTCACCCACCCAAACTTCAAACTTAAGTGTAAGTTCCCTGTTCCTTACTACTGAGAGTAGCCACATTTGTAGCTTTGAATATTGACTGCGCATGCGCTTGGCGGGATCTCATGTAATAACTTCCTCCTAAATATTCATAAAATAAAGATCAAACTTCAAACGGTAAGTTCTCGTTTAATCTTACTATCAAATGCCATGATTTCAGTAGCTTATAACAGTTATTGTTATGATAACAAGTTTCATGAAACTCATCAGCATCAGCATTAGACTAGAGAAAATATATAATACATTGGATTGCTATGAATAGGTCAGTGTGGTGGTGCAACTAGGATAAGAATTAGATTAGACAGTGCTGGAGAGATAATTTACATGTTTCATTCTGTTAGTAGTTAGAGGGTAGAAAAATAGTCAGTCAGTTTTGAAGCCACACTACTTGCTGTTATGTTTAAAAACATGTTTCTTTTAATTTCAGTTTTCTTTTGATATTCAATTTTGTAATCCTTTACATGTACATGTAATTTTTGAGCCCATATCTAACTCTCTCTCCTCATTTTTAATTGTTACCCATTCTGAATTTCTGTTGTAGTTTATGTAAATGTCAATTCTTTCTTTTGGTTTATTCATATAGTATTCTTGTCAGCCTTTTTATGTGATAAACGTACAGTTCCTTGTTCGACTACTACATGCACTTATTATAATACATCTAATAAAAATAACAAAAATGGGGTAATACAAGGAAAAATGGTGATACATATAGATATGAAACAAAAATAGTGAAAATATACATAATGGTCGTGAGAAATACATTTGTATTCTGAAGGACCGCTCACATATGCCATGCTAAATAGAGGCATTTTTTGTACTGAATGAATGGCAAATGGAGATAAAAACAGTAGCTGCACACAACAAAGGTCCTATACGTACATGTACTCACTTACCCGCATCATTTGTTTTATGATACAAAGATGTGAAGCGCCTTGTATGCGTAAGTACCCTTTAACCCCACCTCCGGAAAACTGTGACGGTTTACAGCAGCATACGTTAACAAACCCTTATGGTGAAAAGCTACATGTGTATAGGAAACTGCATAATACAACGCATCATCACATCTTGTAGTTTACTCCTGAGATTAGCGAACGAAAGTGAAATACATTGTACTTGTTTAACCGCTTTCTAGTACTCTCGTTATTTGTATACACAGTGCGTCCCAGAAAAAACTAAACCGAGAATTATTGATGTTTTATCATAATTTAATCACAATTATAATTAATAAATGACACATATTTGTAAAGCTTAGATCCTCTTCTTTCATTTGATGCAACTCATATGTTGCATTTTTCATGCATGTGAGTGATTAAAAACAATTTGAAGAAAGGGTACCAAAAAGTCATTTGGCGGACGGTATCTGAATTTCAAAGAGAAACCCACATTTCCAGAAAGTTCATTTTCTGCCCTTTCATATGACACCTCAATCAGGAAAAATGAGCCAGGATTAACAAAGTTCTGTTTAAAGTAATGCCTGCATTTCCATGATTGTAATAAATGAATTTGTTTTCACTGGCTGCCTGCCATAGCAACAAACTCTGTTTCGTTGATGATCAGCCATGCATGAAGTCTTTCGTCGTCTTTGTTGTTATGGCAGACAGCCAGTGGAACAGATTCGTTTAATAATTGCGAGCATTACTTTTAAATAAACAAACATATAAGTTAGGATTCAAACTTTTAGGTGCTTCATTTTCTTTGCTACGTTTTACTTGCTGTTATTTCAAGAGGCAATATTTTCATTGCTTATTGATGTACATGTGTTGTTGTTTGTTTTAAGTTATGTGTTTTGTTGTTTAATTTTCATGTTCTTGTGGTAAATCACATTCTTCATACTGCCCCCACCAGAATGTCCGAGAATGTATTTCTTTCTTTTTTTTAAATACCATTTGTGCAGTGATTTTTGCCCCTTTTTCTATTCTGATAAGTTGCTTCTTAAGTCTGAAGAAAACATGTTTGAGAAATGATACATAGACCTTGCAAGTTTTAAACCATGAATGTTTGTCATATAAATCAAATTTTATTTAGAATGTTAATCTTTGGTAGTTAGCTACTGATTGGAAATAGAAAAGGTGGGTGAGAGAGGGAGGGGGATATGCAGCACAGTTCTAAGGCAACCAATGGCACTGTTGAAATAGATATTGACTGTAATTGTCTTTAAGAGTTGTATTGACTATACTTTCAAGGTCTCAAGGTACCCCCTCCCCCACTCTCTCTCTCTCTTTCTCTTTCTCTACCTCTACTCTTTTAGAGAGGAAGGTTGGTCCTATTCAGCCCAAAATCGAGGCAACAGACTTTTAAACAAATTAAATCGTAAACGAGTTCCTGAGAATTCAGTGAAAAATCAAGGCTACCGCCTCAAAAAATTGATGCTATGATCGCATTCCTAAGAATCCGGTACAAGATTGGGGCTACCAAGGGTTTGACTTAAAAAATATTGAGCCATGGTTGAATTCCTAAGAATCCGGTGCAAGATTGCAGCTACATGTACCAAGGGTTTGACTTCAAAAATATTGAGCCATGGTTGAATTCCTAAGAATCCAGTACAAGATTGCGTCCACCAAGGGTTTGGCTTCAAAAATATTGAGCCATGGTTGAATTCCTAAGAATTCGGTTAAAGATCGCGGCTACCAATGGTTTCGACTTCAAAAATATTGAGCCATGGTTGAATTCCTAAGAATTCGGTTAAAGATCGCGGCTACCAAGGGTTTCGACTTTAAAAATAACAGCCATGGTTTAATTCCTGAGGATCATCATCCATTTTCCTTTTTTATCTTTCAGCAAATCATGAAGACAGCCATGAAATACAACCTTGGTCTTGATATCAGGACGGCCGCCTATGTCAACTCCATTGAGAAGATCTTCCTCACGTACCACGATGCTGGACTCACCTTCAATTAAACCAGTGCTTCTGACTTGGGACGACCATTTTACATTTACCTTGGAGCTGTTTTTTGTGTGTTCCAGTTTTATTTAGAGATTTTATATTCATTACCTCTCGACATGGTCTGTCACATGAAGTAGGAAAGAAAAAATTATATTAGAAACAAATACAAAAAGATTTTGTCAGTCATAAAATTTATCGTTGAATGCGAACATCTAGCTTGTTTGAGCTGCAAGTTTGGTAAATTGAATCCCTACTTTTAAAAATCAAATACATGGCTTATGTTAGTATTAGCCTGAAATATGTATGATCCAAGCTTATGACCTTTGTAGAAAAGTAATTTGGTCAGAGTATAGTGTTGTCTTCAGATTGAAGATACACTTAGGGAAAGAGGCTTTATGAAAAAAGAAAGATTTTGGAAAATGTTCTATGTGTCTAAGACTTTACTTTTGTATTATTTTTGCTCTTTATAAGTTTAATATATATTACGTATGCTCTATATTTGCAGTGATGAAGTTTTGAAAATAGTTATCTGAGGGGGGGTGCTATGCATTTCTAAGGGATATATTAAAGGTGTTCAGAGAAGAAGTCTAGTATGGTGTTACCTCGTAGAGAAATACCTTCAACTTAAAACTTGTCAGGATTGGACGTTAGGATCTCTAGCCATGTCTAGCAGCACAACATGTTTAGAAGCCACGTACATTACATATCTACGTTTTGTATCCCTATTTTTATGGTTTAGTCATTGTTTAAAAACCTACACATATATCTTGGTTTTGTGTGTGCTAAAGATTAATTTTATGAGTTTGAGATTGTCATGTAAGATTTTAGGCCATTGTTTTCAATATACAACTTTATAACTTGGATTTTCACTTGTTGGCTGCTGAGTCTCAAAGAAGGGTAATGATATCCAAGTACTTAGGAAGTACATAGTGATATCATGTCATTAGTTGATATTCAGTATGCAGAAATACTTTACAATTAACTTCATGACAATTATTTATATGTTGAAAATGAAATGTCCTTGTAAAAGATGTATGGTGAAGAAAATGAAGATGTTGCATGAATGTGTTATTGTAATGGAGAAATTGAATTATACACTGAAAAATACTGAGCTAGCACCAGGAACAATATATTTAGGATGGAGAAATATATTGATGATCTCATTTGCAGACTTAAAAATATGGATATCTTTATGAAAATCATTTCTACAACATATAGTTTAGAGGAAATAAAATGAATTGAGTCTACCACTGAAATAGAAAAGAAGTGATTATTCAAAGTTGACAGTGATGTTAAAATAGTAGGTGTTATGATATACATTGAATATGTTTTGTATATTCAGTGGTTATTTATTTTCATATTGTAAGAACAAAATATGAAATATTGGACATGAAAATACATATATTATTGGTTTTGAAATCAATATGTAATGAGTCAGAAATTTGACATGTGGTATTTTGTGAAGACAAAAATATAATGCCATAGAATTACGGGTTCACATGTTAACAACGAGCAATGTATTAGACTCCAATTCACTTGCATTTATCTTTGTAATGTAAATGATTGTACTCGAAAATTAATTATGTCATAGATTTTCTAATTATAACTTTGAATTGCAAGTATCATTTAGGATGTACATGCACATACTTTGCATTATCTTCATCAGAGAGAAATTCAATCGTTGTTTGTGCTCTTACAGGAATGCAGAAATCTGTGTGTGAAAGTAGTGTGATGTATCCTGTATTAGCTTTCTTCCATTCTCATAGAATTTACAAAAATGAAGAACATCTTAAGGACATCTTCACTCTTTATTACTTGTTTATCATGTAATTGTGTCATGTAAAACTCTGAATATGATTACGGTATGCATAACGCATATACTTCATGTGATGATACAGTTGTATCGGCACGTTGGTAGAGCAGCTGACAAATAGTCTGCTTGAAATGATGTCATCGTCCGCCTGTCGAGGTGCTTTTTAAGAGCCTTGCTTTGCAGCGCCTCATTGTACCTAGGTTGATTTTGTATGCAGCGCCTATGCATCATTATGTTGTAGCAAACGTTTGTTCTTTCTTGAATTACTCTCTCTTGCATTGGCGTAGTATATGCATGGTTTGAGTGGCCAGTGAGATTTTAAATGGCGCCCTCAACCAGCCAAACGATGCCATTACTGTAATGTTTTGCTGCAGATGGGAGATTCCTTTTTTTATCCTGATATGCTGCATAGAGTATACACAAACATGTGATGCACAGTAGACTTCGATTCAATCATAATTTATAAGATTGTATGAACAAATTGAAGACTGCAGAATATCAATGATGAAAAGAGGATGTTATGAAACTAGAATATATTTAGATAATGTATATCTGTCTATTTGCTGTCTATTTTTAAAAGTGTACAAATTACGATTAATAGCTGATCATGCTGTAATATTTCTTGCGCCTTGTATTGAACCAAAGGAGCCTATGTCTTCATATTTAAAGCTAAAATAATCTGTTTCTTATTGATCTAAGTTAAGAAAGGATTCTATAGAGAAGCGATTCTTACGTGGGTTGGAATGAAATTGAAAGCAATAGGAAACGTGTTTTCCTTGTGAGTGTATTCACAACGTAAAATATTGAATCATCTTTATGAAAAGGCATGTAGATTTTATGTATTAGATAATGTTTTATTTGAGTTTCATACTTTTGAAAACCATTGCTGGAGGCACAAACCATGTCTTTTCATGTGTATTGATGAACAAAGGAATAAAAGATATACAAAGAACTTGTGTGTGTACATGAATTCTTCTCTAAGTGCGTTCTGAATGCCCTTCCACTTGCATATATTCTTTCATTTCTCTGTACCGGGTACTTATATTTCCTCCTACCGATACCTTAACATGCCCCTTCCCCGTTTTAATAGTTATGTCTTCATCAGCTCGAGATTGCCAAATAGCTCGCTATTTCTGATTTGGGAAAAAGGTCTGCAGTCAGTTACAATACAAATTGTGTCTTCATCAGCTCAAGACTCGACCTCAAGAAATTAGCTCTAGATATTTTGCTCAGCGTTTGCGCTGGTGAAGACGCACCGGACAAATAGCGGGATATTTTGCAAACTAGCCCAAGATATCTTGGAATGATTATTTCGACCAAATATCCCCCAATTGCAACTGCGGGCTGATGAAGACGTAAATTAGCTGGATAATTTGGGATAGTTAAAATAGCGGGTTATTTGGCAATCACGAGCTGATGAAAACAGGCCTATAGACGCAGGCTGTGTTACAGTGGAAAACACCCTGTCCTTGGATAGGATGTTAAATGGAGGCCCTGTGTATTGGAGCATCACCACCTTGGCGCATTAAGAAATCACTGCACTGTATGTATAAGAGTAGGGGGAAACCCCACTGTAGTGTTCCACCTTCACATCCCAAATGAATTGTATCGAGAGGAGAGACCTAAGCGTCACCGTGATTAAATTCGCTTTTCCCCTCCCAGGTCGCTAAATCAAACCTACTACTAATAATAGTTTGTTTAAAACCTGTCTGTACCAGTTTGGCCAGGAAGGATTAGACAACCCAGCGTGGTCACTGACAGGTGGTTATCTCATCAACTCAGCTCTCAATTAACATAAGAAAAAGAGGATCATGGGGTACCAACAGGCACCGCTTAGGCATTGTTTTCTAGATAGAGGGAGCAAATAGCTACAAGTAGTGCAGAGGGGCTTTAAATGGGATTATTTGATACATATTCAAACTTAGTCATCAGAGAACATTGATCGCGGCTACTTTAAAAAAAATCAATCCAAGGCAATCTCAGAGGCCTTGCGCATCACTTTTTGAAATGTGCAAACAACAATTACATATTACAGTCAAACCTGTCTATAGTGACGGCCCAAGAGAACCAGAAAAGGGGTCTTTGTAGTCGGGTTCCTTTAGTACATGTTTCAATGAGAAACCATTCTCAAGGGAAACAAAAAATGTGGTCTTTCTAGATAGTTGGTCACTAAAGCAGGTTTGAATGTACATAATCCGAACATGATTTCTATGGGATATAAAATAGGATATTGAAATTGCCCTTGAGTTGATTATATTTAAAATAGATGCTTTCCTACTACAAATTCCATGTCAAGTAAAGCAAACTATTGAGCATGAAGTCATCACAAAGGTATCTCCAGCCTCCATTCGTTGCATCTCTGATATTACTTTGTTTAGAACAAAACTAAAAACCAATCCAACGGAAAAGGCATATTCAACCTAGTTCTTAAATTTTCACCTTACCTTGTTATCTTATGTTTGATAATTTCACTTTTGTTGAGTCTGTTCTCTTGTCATTTCTCTGTTAAGTTTAACTTGCATCAATATTGTAAAGCGGTTTGATATAAATCTCTTGTGAAAAGCGCCATATAAGTAGAAGTTATTATTATTATGAAGAAAAAAATCAACAGATGCTGTTATATCATTTGTTATGACCTTTGTCTCCTGTGTACATTGTTTCCTCTTACCAACTCCTTGCTCTGACTTTCTGTTCGTTCTTGTGCTTTATCTGATCTCTCATGATCGCAAAATAAAAAGGAAAGCTTCAGAATGTCTTGTTATTGAAGACTGTTCTCATTTCTTTTCTCTCCCCTGTACAGCAAATCATAAAGGCTGTTATGATATTTGTTATGACCTTCTTGTACTTTATGTGATCTCTCGTGAATGCAAAATAAAAAGGAAAGCTTCATTATGTCTTGTCTGAGGATTGAAATGGGCCATACAAATGTTGCAAAATTGTTTTGAGTTTCTGATGTTACATGTAAACTCCATTATCAAATAAACATTTATTTTACTTGTACTAAAGAGAACTGTTGCTGAGCTAGCGCCATGAGCGTCCCTGGACAGTGTGTGCGCACTATAAATTTACACTGTTATTATTATTATTAAATACCATTCTTATTTTCTCTCTCCCTATACAGCAAATCATGAAGGTAGCGATGAAATACAACCTGGGTCTCGACATCCGAACGGCCGCCTACGTGTCGTCCATCGAGAAAATCTTCACTACCCACTATCAAGCTGGTCTTTCCTTCACATAGACTTCTTCCTGAAATGATATCTCAAATTTAAATAACAATTTTGTCAGATTAAGTTTAATTTCAATGTTTTTTGGGGGGTTTTTAAAAATAAATCTAGTTCAGTTTTACACTTTTTAGGGGCATTATATTGTGTCATCTACAGTTGAATTAGAGAAATACTATTGCATATTAACTATATTTAAAATATCTTATAGATTTTGGGTTATTTGGTGCTTATTATATAGGTAACCTATCTGTTTATTGACATTTAGTTTCACTTTCTTTTGAGAACCATATCATACAAGTTCTCAATATTCAATATTTGGCTGTCTACTCCCTGTCAGTCAATGTATGTAATTGCTATGTTACTATGGTACATCATTTGCTAAGAATGATCAGTATCAATTTGAAGGAGAAAAAAAATAACAGTAAAGAAGAAATGAGATAATATTATCTTTTGATTGACACATATTCTCAATTGTTTTTGAAAAACATATCGCAGCAGATACTCAGAAGAATTTATGGGATAATGGGATAATATTATCTTTTGATTGACACATATTCTCAATTGTTTTTGAAAAACATATCGCAGCAGATACTCAGAAGAATTTATGGAGTGTTATCTGACTTGTCCTCAAAGTGAAATATTGCTACAACATTTCAAAATATAGTGCATACAATAGATAGATTAAATTAGAGATTAGGCAAAGATACAGAGATCTATTTTGATTGCAAAATCAAATTATATGAACAATTAAAAATATATGAAATTTTATTGTCTATATTAATGCTCCTTCTTGACCCTCTTTATATCAGTATTAGTTCATTTTCAATAGAGTCATGGTAAAAATATCTTACAAGGTCATTATAAATACATTAGTGTCTTTATAATGTGGGAATTGTGTGTGTTTGTGTGTGGTTTCAAACAGTACAAAGTTAATAGCCCAAAGAATATAACATCAATGCTGTGTCTTTATTGTGTGTGTGTCTTGCACATATTTCTAAATTACTTTTATTTTGTGAAATATTATATAGAAAAGATTGACAGTAAATATGAATAGTTATGTGTCATGAACTGTAGTATAATGATACATGTATGTTTCATTCTCACTTCTTTTTTAAAATCCTATAACATTTCTTCATGGTGTTATGGAAATGCTCTGCTACTTGTACTACAAAAATAGCAGGAGAAAGTGGGGGTATCTCCCTGTCAATTCAAAACCTATAACATTGGGATAAGCAAGGTACATTGGGATTAACAAGGTACATTTGGGCTTAACAAGGTTATTTGTAATAGCTCAGACTTCAATGTAAGCTGATGTTTTTTTATATGAATTGCTGGTATTTGTTAACCTTTCCTTTACCACATTTAATGGAAAAACAATGGAGATGTACACTCATACATAAATCCTACTTTACCACAGTCTTTTTAAGTATTCAGGCACTGAATGAGAACTACTTCCCTTCAAAATAATTTTCAGAATATAATTCAATGTATAGTTGTAATATAGAAAATGTATCATTAACTGTTTGTTATGAACTCCTATTATATTTCATTCACACGACAATCATAAATTACTTTAAACCGCATTTCTTATTTCGTCCTTGGATATTTAGGTGTAAAAGGTAACAATGAAAATAGGTTCACACACTATTTCTATATAGTGCGCAATGTATGCTGCCTTTGGTAATATAATGCTGCCTTCAGTAATGTGTACTCATGAGATGGTGTGAACTTGAAGAAATAAATGATGGAAATAGGGGACAAAATTGATTTCTTTCTGATTTTAGTGTTACCAACTTTTGCATGCAGATCTATGTAGAGGTGTCGGGGTCGAGTGGTTTAAATACTTGACTGGAAATGCGGATGTTATGGGTTTAAGCCCTAGTTCGTCACTGGTGCCCCATTTGCAAGAAATTAATTTATATTTGCCACTCTTCATTCAGGAGTTAAGTTGGTAACAGTAGTCATACTGTGAGCTCCAAATTCGGTAGCCTAGTCTGGAGCAGGGGTATTACTGGAGCGCATTCACCTAGATATTACAACAACAACAAATACATATAATTATAATTATTTAATGGATGAATATGAAGAAGAAAAAGCCGGGAGAGAGATGGTGAAAAGGGCCGATGAAGGGCTTTATAAAGGACACTGATATATATTTGTTTTACATTTTAAATTAGGTAGTTTTGCTGGTCCCACTTTGAATTTTCTAACCATGGTGTAATGCTTCCCTGATTATCGGGGGCAGATGAGGAGAAAGACGATGGAATATAAGTACTTTGTTAAGATGTGTGAAATAATCAAAGGAGAGGAGAGAGTTGTTTAAAAGACGTACATGTTGAGAGTAAACGAGAAAGAGTTGAGAAAGGGCTCAGAGAGAGGAGAGAGAAAAGGGGGGGGGAGAAGGGGAAAGCATGGAACAAAAAACAACTTTATCTGACTCTGAAGCTATTAACATTCTAAAGGAGAGGTGACGATCCCAATTTGCACTAAAAGAGAATGATCAGGCCTTCAAATTTCCATGTTTTATAAATAAACTTGTATTGCGGTGTAATATTTAAGTGCATGAACATTTAAAAATCAAAACGCAAACACATGAACGCATACCCCCCCCCCCCCATACACACATAAACGAAAGTATGGATGAAGTTTTGTACACTCCACATTGGGCTTGTTTCACCCCAGTTCCTCTTCAAATGGCTTTTCAATGTGCTCAATCGAGCCTGAAATAGGCATAAAAGCCAAGGATTGCAAATTAACCAAATCTGGTTCCGGTTCTGATTGCGGAAGTGTGATTAATAAAACATGTTTGGCCCAAAGTTTCCCTTTAACTTTGACAAGTGACCCTATTAATTGGTATAAGTGCCCCTTCCCCTTTTCACTTCCGACAAGTGCCCCTTTTATTTTGACACGTGCCCCTTTTCCTTTGCAATATGTGTCAATTTTCCATTCACATAAGTGCCTTTCGTAATCTCTAGTAAGTGCCGCTATTCACTTTTGATAAGTGCCCCTTCACCTCTGATAATTTCCCTTTTCAAATCAGAGAGGTGTCCCTTTTACTTTGACAAGCACCCATTCCCCTACTGATACGTACTCTTTTTCATTTAGGATGAGTGTCCCTTTTGCACTTCTAATAACTGCCCCGTTTATTTTAACACGTGCCCGTTTTCCTTTTTAATAAATGCTCTTTTCCAGGCTTCTTATAGGTGCCCCGTCTCATTAATACCCCTTTTAATCTCTGAAAAGTATCCCGTTTATTTCAACAAATGCCCCTTTTTCTTTTTAATAAGAGCCACTTCCCCTTTTTCATAAAAGTCCCCTTTCACCTTCGATAAATGTCCCTATTAAAATCCTTTTCTTTCGACAAATGCACATTTTAATTTTTTATAAGTGCTCCTTTTTCATTATAATAAGTGCCCCCTTTCACCTCTGATAATTTCCCTGTTATCAATGATGCATGCCCTGTTTTCCTTTATAATAAGGGACGTATCCCCTTTGCATAAATGCCCATATCAAAATATGATGGGTGCCCCATGATGGATGCATTTCCCATTCTCATAAGTGCTTTTTTTTCATCCCATGGTGAGTGCCTCTTTTTTAAGGTGTAGGCCTAATAAGTGCCCCATTTTCACCTCTGATAAATACCTTTTGTACTTTGACACTAGTCGATAAGTATCCCCTTTTAATTGCTCTCATCAGTAAATGTGCCCATTATGTTACTTATCAAAGGTCTTTTCAGTCTTCCATTATGAGAATGTGCTTGTAACCCCACCAGGATTTGGGGTTTCCTTCTTTAATTTTTCGAACTGCGAACTCACTCAAATCTGTAAAATTTTCATTGCTCGTTTTGCTCGCTCACAAATGAATTTTTCAGATCATCACACCCAACTGCAAAGTATGATGCTTATCTTGTATCATCGGATGTATGAAGAGAAAGAAATATTGAAATCATCCCTGATAATGTAAGCACAATGTAGGGGTATATACCCTTGTCTGAAAATTCGTGTATTTTCGCTTTGAGATTTCCCATTGTAGGTGTTCTTTTTTCTAGAAAGTGCCCTTTTTGGGAGCCCCCCCCCCCACTTTGGAAGTCGCTTAGCCCCCTAAGTTCAATAATATTATGAATGTGATGACCATCTTCCCCAGCCTCTTTCTTCTATATATATGCATCTTTCTCTTTTCCTTTCAGCATGTGTTTTTCTCTCTCTTTCCTTTATTTCTGCCGTTTGATTTTTCCTGGCCCTTTCACTGATAATGTTACAAAGTATAGGCCTATAGTTATATCGTTTGTCAGATTGAGGTAATACAATACAATATGATTATGATCAAACTCAAATTTTTCATCGATATCTAGAAAACATAGTTAATAAACAGCTCAAATGTTATTGTAAATATTAGTATGGCTACAATTTCTATGGTATTTGAATAAAACGAAATACATTCAATAGTTGCTACGTGTCACATATACAAGCACGTAGCCACGGGGGGGGGGGGGGGGGCACGTGACCCCCCCTTGGCTACGTGCCCCCCCCCCCTCCATTTTTTTCTCGAAGATCGTTTGAACTTTTTTAGAAAAGAAGACCCCCTCCCAGGACGTCGATCGATTACATGTATGTGCCCCCAAGCAAACACTCTGGCTACGGGCCTGCACATATACCATTGTCATTGTCACAGACCATTGTCTTGCACGTAAGCAAATAGGATCAGGATAATAGACTATTTACCTTCTCCAGATATCGAGCGGCGCTGTGGCTTAGTTGGTAAAGCGTCTGTCTAGTAAACAGAAGATCCCCGGTTCAAATCCGGGCAGTGCCTTTTGTCGGTCAGCTTTCCCTTGGTGAAATAGCTTTCATCCATTTACCAGAACGCAAATT